>SAYR01065781.1:0-14059 GCA_004382745.1 Argopecten irradians irradians | reverse complement strand
GGTGTTTATATAATATATCATGTATAAGTGTTGTGGTGCTTGTTGGTCAACAATGTCATGGTGCTTTTAATATACCAGGTATAAGTGTTGTGGTGCCTGTTGGTCAGTAATGTCATGGTGCTTATAATGTACCTGGTATAAGTGGTGTGGTGCTTGTTGGTCAATTATGTCATGGTGCTTATAATATACCATGTATTAGTGTTGTGGTGCTTGTTGGTCAACAATGTCATGGTGCTTAAAATATACCAGGTATTAGTGTTGTGGTGCTTGTTGGTCAATTATGCCATGGTGCTTATAATATATATCGGGTATTAGTGTTGTGGTGCTTGTTATATATATTGATGTAAAATAACACGAAACTTTCAATGCTTCAGTTTTTATGAATTTAGTTTAATACTCTACGTTTGTTGAATTTAAATAAATTTAACGCAAGCAATATTAGATTTACGAAATGTTTCGGTAACCTTATTACCTTATTTAGTGTACTAGGCCTATTTCAATGTTGTGGTGCTTACTATGGTTCTTACTGGGAAAACGAGCCACAATTATAACTCGCACAGAACATCAACAAATCCACGTGCGATACATTACCTAACGTAAAGTAGTTCGGAATTTTTCGACATGTTTTAACCTAAAAAGAATCATTATGGATTTTAAGTTCAGTAAGCCATCTAAATCCCATTCCGCTTTAAAATGTATTAAGATATTTCAATAAATCTTACTTATTTTATTTAATTTTCCCTATATTTTACGACAACCCTCAAGCGTAACAACTCAAAATCAGTTGAATGTTTGAAAGACAGGAGGCTTATAACAGGAGCGATAACTTGTCAAGCAAAAAATAGACTTTGTCGAATGCTTGTGCGGGATGATGTGAACTCTAAGAATAGATTGATTGTTGCACTGTCTGCATTAATCAGGAAAGGTTTGAGAATTGAGATTCAGAATGATTTGTTCGTATAAGAATTGCAAAAATATCTCTTTAGACGAATCTGAATGTAGAATTGAGGCCAAAACTGTTCTACCAAAGAAGAGAATTGATGGTTCAAAACTTTCCATAAATTGGAAAAGTGATGGAGAAGCAAAATTTCACAAAGATTGCTGGGGTGATATTTTGAAGCTATCTCGTGCTCGTACAAAGAAGAAAGACGGACCTAACATGTCACAACAGGAGAAAATTCTTGTTAAGGAGGCGAAAAAATCGTTTGAGCAATTTGATTCTCTTCAACATTTATGTAGTGAAGCAAAGAGAGTTGCGAAAATGATAATATCAAGCAAACACTGTGTTGCTTTTACAGGTAAGCCACGACCTTAATGTAGGCCAGGTAAATGAGACATGGATGTCCAGAGTATACTTTAGAGTGTGTGTCTTGGGAGGCTTGTAACTAATAAGCATCATGCGGTATGTACTGCTGTACATGTAATATAATTTTAGGCAAAGCCTATCTGAGAGCGCAGCAGTTAGTCCATTCTTTCGTTTTTGCCAGGTAGATCTAAATAAAGGATTTCCAACGGCGAAAGAGTACTCTCCCCTGACCCATCAGTCTTATCGATGTTGACATGTGTTTTGTTTTTATAGCTTATTGGGTGCGCTGAATAACTGTACTGCTAGAAACCATTTATAGAATTATTAATTATTGGAATAATAGCTTTGCTGAATTACTGGCATTGAGTTTATAACAAGAAAAACAATATTGAACAAAGATTACTTCTACTTTCACTTTCTTGCAAAAATACGTTGACTGCGGCTACAATTATATCTCAACGTCATTCTCCGTTGCCAGGCGGAAAAATTCCGAAGCAACTGCTCACGTAAAACGGCTTTTTAAGTTAAGACTCAGAAAAAATGTAATTGTTAGATACAGGTAAGAATAATTGAAGGTTTATAATTTCACTAATGTTTTCATTTTGAATTTTTCGAAGCGTTACTTGTTTGTAATCACACGAGAGTGTGATTTTGTTAATCACGCGAGAGTGTGACTTTGATACTGTCTTGCGCGATGCTGGATCTTGTGTTGACTTTCCTGTTTCCCGGTTTGTGAGAAAGTTTTCCAACTCTACATATATTGGATGATTTACATAGAATAACGTTAGTGAGACACCTCTATCACAAGAGGTTCGCTTCGCGAACGGGCCTTCGGCTCGTTCGCTGCGCTCATCTAATATAGTGTCATCCTGGATACTCCAGGGGTTACTATAACTGACGTTATATTGACCCCTGGAATATGGAGTATTAACGTTACATTATTAGTTATATAGTATCAGTTACTGACCCCCTATAAAGGCATAGAGGGTCAGTAAGATTTATAGGGGGCGGAGGGAGTAGCCTGAGCCTCCTATACTTCTGTAATAGAATGGGTTTTCCACAAGAGACCCTGGAGGGGCGATCCGACTGTAGCTCTCGTTATATGTTTAAGTCACTCGTGATCGTATAGTATTTTCAGTATACAACAGAGTCCACAGTCGTTCACAAATCTCTTCCGGATCCCGTTTCCTCCACAGGTTAACAGGCCTGTATCACAACAGGTTCCGATCTCTAGGATGGTAGCGGAAGCACTGACACTAATCCATAACTGCAACTAGTTTAATACAGGTACAAACAACTATTTATTATATAAAGACAAGTAATACAGAATTGACAAAGAATATATTTACAATAGTGCCTGATGTAGACAACTTACAGTAAGAGAAACAAGTATACAATTATCCTATATGAAGCGAAACCTAATTATATTGCTACAGAACAACAAGACCATGTATCCCAACAGTCCAACAACACCTAACGGGAGACAACGCCTACCAATGTTCCCAACTCTAAGAGACATAAATAACTGTGTAAATAGGTTTCCTATGGATGTCTAAGCCTAAGCCCCTGACGATCCCCTCTACACTGTGCGAACTAGGTTTCCTATGGATGTCTAAGCCCTAAGCCCCTGACAATCCCCTAGAACGACACAAACCCTTGTTAGTCATGTAGCTCTAAGTATAAACCCAAATGGTAGTTCAGAGACCCCGCAAGTGTTGCACTGTTGACAGTGCACAGCGTGGTTCTGTCCCTAACCCATTCTCCCTAGTCAAGACCAAAGCTTCCTTAGAAGCAGCCCCTTTTATAACGACACATCAACCCAGTACCCCAAAGTGACCACTGATTGGTCAAAGTCCGGACAGAGCACCATATTTAGGTGAAACCGTTGCTACAACAACCCACCTACACACTAAATATAACTTCCGCTTAAATACAGACAAGGCTCAACTGACTGATAAACACCTCCCACGTTTACCACACGTGTACTCCGGACAGCAGTCAGCGGTCAGCATCGGGGTGATCATGAGGACAACTAGGTTGATGAATGTGACTGCTAAACAGCAAACACACCATAGATAAGACCTGTTCTCACGGTATTCCCCTGAATTTGGGTCAAAGATACATAAACAGATCACTGAAGTGAAGACTTAGAAGAGTGCAATAACAAATATACATACTGTACAAATAAATGCAACAACGATAGAAACCTGTTCTATCACACTTCTTACTGACCCTCTATGCCTTTATAGGGGGTCAGTAACTGACTAGATAACGAATTTATCGCATCGAAGACCTTCAGTTTATTTCACAAGGTGTTTATTTTCTAATTGTTTTGTCAAGAATCTGAAATCAAACTTGAATTATTCTGGCGAAGGATACAAACAATTGCCGCTTTTAAAATAATTAAGAAGTGACCTAGGCAGTAGGCCTACATATTTATCTATGTGTTACTTTGCAAATATACTGTATTATGCAACCTGCAGTATACGTACTGAATATCCATAAACCAACAATTATTTCGACATTCCTAGTGCACACGGTAAGTTAGGCCTAACGTTACCTCAATACTATACGAAACTGGCTGTAGGCCTACATGTATATTGAAAGGATCACAAACAAAAGTGACACAAACATCCATCCAACATTTAAAGCACAATCGCCTTGATCCTCTGTGCGTTTTCGCTGAGATAATCAATTAAAAGTTATGCCGATAAATTGATTGTAGAGTGAGGATTGTCGTAGGTACGAACCCCTCCATTTGTTTCTAATCACAGTCTAGAAAACGCTTGAATTGTTACGTTTGACTTTCGCCGCGTCATCAACTTTCAAACTGGCGTAGGGGAAGCAACTCGTATTTAGGAATATGCATTTCATTTAATTTGAAGTATCAAAACGATTTAAGTTATTTTTACACAAAAATTAACAAGTAATATACAGTTTTACGGTAAGGAAATTGTATATTTACTTGAAGAGAATGTGTTTAAATTTTGAGCGAGGGCGAGAGCCGCCATATTGCACCATAATGACTTTACTGACCCCCTATAAAGTGATAGGGGGTCACCACGTGACGGCTCTCCACCAATTATTTGGGGACATTTCTGTCCGAGGTGCGATAAATGCAGTTGAAGTTTTTATGAGTTCTTATATGAATTGCCGGCGATAAATCTGCATCGTAATCACATCATGATCAATTTAGTAATTTGCATGGAACACATGGTATACTTAATGTAAAATTCATTTTTAATTGTCACAAGATTTTATTATGATATATGGGTTCTGTGTGCAGTGCTCCACAAAGGTTCTGTGTGCAGTGCTCCAGTTAAGATCCATACACTGGTAAAATACCCATTGAAAACCTGTCAATTACCCCTTAAAATTGTATGAATGTGTACAAACTACTCGTATAATACTTGTTATTTGCCAACCCAATTAGTATGAGTGATTACTTACCCGGTACATCAAGAAATAAAATCAGGAGAAATTCAGTAGAATCAGGTTAATTTCCAGTTATTTTTAAGAGTCTACATAATCGATCTGTGCCCTTGATTCAGATAGATATTCGCACAATTAATAATTCATCAAGAGTTGTACTCGTCTCTTTCTAAAGTGCGAGTACAATTATATATATCCATCCCTCAAAAAATTATCTGGAGCACTGTGTAGTATATGTATGAAAAAAAATCAAGCCTACTGTATCGGTTTTGTTATGGGTAAATTTTAGATAAAAGTTCATTTGTTTGGTGCAATTCTATCATCAGGTGCTGGGATTTCAACATCAGCTGGCATTGGAGATTATAGGGGGAAGAGTGGAAAGTGGACAGAGATGGATCAAAACTCACTTGATGTTGACTCCATGTTTGAGGCAGATGAACCAGAAACAAAGAAACGAAAAACTCAAAATGATCAGGGAACTAAAAATTCTGAAGAAGGTTCTTACAGTTTAATTTATTTATATTGAGATATATCTACATGATAACTCTACATAACTACTAAATATAAGTAAATTTTAAAGAGTTTAACTTTATTTATTTTTTGCAATATTTAAAGAGACAATTCACTCAGGCTAATTCTTTTACATTATAACCAAGAAGCAAAATATAGCATAAATGTATTGTTCTACATTTCTTATGAAACATATAACGTAAAACATTGACAAATTCCACGACATTGTTAAGTATTTTAAATAATATCTTTGAAATATATATCAAATCGTATATATATCAAATCGTTGATCAATACGATTAAGCAGATAAAATATGGACGCTGTACCCATATCTGAGCCAAAGTCACGCACGTTAAACAAATGAACTACATAACCATTGAGGAGGTGATAAAATGATTTTTAGGCAAGACATGCACACAATGCACCTAATAAGGTAAACACACTACTGTCAGAGCAATTTGAGCAGTTCTAGACAAAAGTTGCATTACTTTACGAGCAAGAGACAAGATTCGGCATACAAGTTTGACCACAGTGTGTAATGGCGGACAGCGAGCGAGTTTGAACATTTCACACACTTGTTGCCACCATAGGCTTTTCAGGCATATCACAGTAAAACCGACTGACCTAATTTCCATTAGAACTGTTTTTTTCTGATATATGTACAAATTTTAATGTTCTCTTAGACTGAATTGTCCCTTTAAATACATGCATGTACCTTTTAATGTATATAACATATAATTATATCTAATTGTAAATACTTATAAAGAACAATGAACGACTTATGAAAAAAATAATAAGGAATTTTACTTGAGTAGATTATCATGCAGTACAAACATGTATAGTAATCAAATGTGTTAATTTATGATATAGGTATGAAATGTCAGATGTGTTATTTCTTCCAGATGAAACTGAGGAGGAGAATGGGGAAGAGGATGGTGTTCCTTATGAATCATTGAGACCGACCTACACACATGAAGCTTTGTACAAGCTGATGGAGGAGGGATACCTTAAGTTTATCATCAGCCAGAATGGGGATGGCCTGCATGGTTTATCAGGAGTGCAACATGATAAAATCTCTGAATTGCATGGCAATGTTTTCATTGAAAAGTGTGAATTATGTGAGAAGAGCTCGAGGTACGAGAGGAACTTCTATGTGATGGACGATGTCAGTAGTCAATACTATGAGGAGCTAGAGGATTATGGTAAAACTGATATACGTAAACCTAAACATGCTAAGAAGTGTGAGAAATGTGGACTGTGCCATCGGACAGGAAGGAAATGTGAGAAAAAAGTAAGAGCTAAAATTTCATATTTACAAGATCTCATGAATATATATACCAATATGTGAAGCCATAGGCTAGTTTACAGCTGTCACTGTTTTACTTAAAACCTTTCTGTGTATTGAAACCACATAAATTTACTATCTATGAAATAAAAAAAAATTGAGTTTTATGTTCAAACTGTATACAGGACTTTCCAAAATGGATCTCAATATATAATATCATTTTATTGATAGTATCATCAAGCTACCACATCATTATGCAAAGTAAGATCCAATGCTTACTTAAAGAATTGGAAAGAAATGATATTTGATTATGTTTAGGCCCTTCAAATTCCATAGATATATTGTAATGATATGACTTCTGATTAAAAGTTTCCAGATGTATACTTGTAAATAAAGGAATATCATACAGCAATATTTATTGGTTTCAACATTGACTATCTTGCAGGGCTGTCGAGGATTTCTCATGGACTCTATCATTAACTTTGGTGACATGCTGGAGGATGAGATTAGTGAGCGGGCAGATCATCACGCCTGTCAGTGTGACTTAATGCTGTGTCTGGGTACAACTCTTCAGGTCACACCAGCCAGTGACCTAGTGGAACTTGGAAAACATCCACTTCGATTGATTATCTGTAACAGGTAAACAAAATTTTACATACCTGTCAACCCTACTGGATTCTCCAGGAGTCTCCCAGAATTTCAAAACCATTATGGCGATTATATGAATAAAAAATTGTACTAATAAACCTGTTTAATATTGTTTTACACTACAAATGAGTAAGATTTGATTTGAAAAGATGATGTTTCAGTGACATTGTATAAGTAGTCAAGTCAGTTTTGGGATGGAATAAGTTTTTGCTGGCTCCAGGAACCAATCTTAAGATTACTCTGGCAGTACAAAATGATGTTTTTTGTAACATTATCTGTGATTGGATAAGTCAAAACAATTTCACACTGTTTTGTGATCTACAAATGTATAGGCCTTGGTATTACCACAATGCTTAGTCAAGGGACATTATCATTGTTTGACACCGAATATCATAACATCATTGCTTCAGTTAATAATTTTTCAGTGGTTAAAATTTCCATATCAAAATTAATTTGTTTATTTTCAAAACAGACAGGAGACACACATGGACGATGTCTGCACCAAGAAAGGAAAGGACGGCACACAGATAGGATCAAGGGTGTTTGGGGATTGTGATGTATTTTTTCAAGAAGTGATGAAGCACATCATGGATCCAGAAAATCTGAAGAAATGGGAAGGTGGTCGGGAGAGCAGAATGAAAACATATGACAAAAAGCGTGCCTGAAAAAATATTTCTGTTGAAAAAGGAATGCACTGTATAGGTTTGAATGGAGAGATGTTGCTGAAGAATTAACATATTTTCCGGAGTGTAAGCCGCGACTTTTTTCCCTGAAAATCGAGAGTGCGGCTTATACACCAGTGCGGCTTATCCGTGGACGAAAACCAAAATCTGACATGTTTTTGCATTATTACGTCGTGATTCACATGTGAAAATCGTAAGTTTTACTCGCCAGTTTTGTAAAGTTATGCATCGAACAAATCACTGTAAAAGTGTTTAAAAGATCATATATGCAATGAAAATTTATAAAAGATGAAAATAATTACGTATCAGATGCATGTTCATTCGTAAAATTGTTTAATTCAAGGAAATCCGCCGACAGAAATGTGTTCACAAGGCAATGGCGGTTTAGTAAAGTTATACACCGAAAAAAAACACTGTAAAAGTGTTTAAACGATATATGTGATGAAAATATAATGAAGATAAAAGATAATAACGTACCAGATACATGTTCAATCGTAAAATTGTTTAATGATTTCATTTTTATCTTAGTTTTGAACTTTCTTGTATAGAATGTTTATTCCAAAATCAAAATTGTTTTGATATCTTTCCTTTTTCATTATTAATTTATTTTACATCAAATGTACAAACGACACACTTCATATATTAAATCTGCAATATCTTTTCATATATTTCATATTCACTTTAATGCCTTTAATGAATCAATATCACTTTAATAGGTTGAACAAATTATATTTTTCAGATCATATTTTTACTATGAGATCTAGAATCCTGATTAATTCAGTTATGTAAATGTATACTTTTATATTTTCTGTGATAATGAAATGATTTTCTGTATGATATTGGTGTATTTTTTTATGAATGTTAAAGGGACATGAACCAAAATAAGTTGTTCTGTGTGTTTAAATATGATTTTCAGACATTTATTGATGGTTTCATTATAATGATTGGTTATCTAAAACTCTAGAACTCTACGTGCGAAAACCAACCCCAAATACTTTAAAAAGGAGACTGTCCTATTTTAGTTTTGGAACACAATAACGAAATGGTGAAAAAAAGCCATAATGAACAACAAAGTGGCTGACATGGCAAGGAACATTAGTTTTCCATATTCTTGGAAGCTTTTCAGATTTACAATTAGGAGTGCCGCAGTTAACTGTAAATGTACGGTTCAGTACGATGATTCTTAGTTTTGGTTCGGTTCATTAAAAAATTAATTGTCATATATTACCTGTAATTTACATGTATAAACTGTATTGATGATTATTTCATTGAAAATCCAGAGAAATACACCTGTTGACCTACATATATGTTTAACACGTGTGCAAGTTCAGTCATTCAGAATATCTTTTTTGCTGCAGTCTGCGGACATTTTTTGCACATACGTAATATCTAAATGATATGTTTGTTTTCGCTTCACCCACGTTTTTGACGACCATTTTGTTTGCATTTGCTTAATTTGCGCAGTGCATTGTGGGAGGTCACTAAAGTTTGATACTACTAGTATTATCTCACTCATCATAGTTTCTAGACCGGGTCACTCCAAAATATACAAATATGGAATTTCCTTTCTAATTACTTTAATTGACCTATTTGTACAATAATTCTACTTAGTTTTAGTATGGTATCTGGCACATCATAAATATGTATTTCATGCAAACTTTCAAGGTTTATTTAGGCTCATGCCCTTTTAATTATAAATACCTCAATAATGTGATAGTGACATCAAAATGTTCATATGGTACATTTTGATTGCTCATGACAAAATACATATAACAGTATTATAATGCAATGTATTTATGAAATGATTTACACACATTTACATCAACTTTTGATAAATGTACATTTATATATGTTCATTTTCCTTTTTTGTTGAAATTAAATAAAAAATTGGTTACTGTATTTTTCGTTCCTTTATTTACATAAACCAAGAACAAAACAATAAAGATGCTCCACCGCTAACACAGCATAAATGATACTCATCATTTGAACAATAATTGATGTTTAATCGTGTATTTATATGTCTAATTAACTCAAGAAATTATCTAAAATAACTATAATTGATTTTGCCTTTGGTGCATGCGCAATCACTATTTCATTCCTTATAGGACGTTGTGTCAGGGATTCAATTAATTATTTTTAATATTTTTAAGTAAAATAAGAAGCTCAAACTTTTCAATGGGGGTTATGGTGTAAAGTACATGTAAGTAAATTTTGTAACTGAAAACATTTGAATTACATCAATATGGCCTTGGTATTATTTGTGGTTAACAATTTGAATCTTAATGTCATGTAGGCCTATAGTAGAATGTAAGTTTATTTATGCTAATTTAGATTTTTTTAATAACTTGTAAAGGGAGACAACTCCTTTAAGCTTGCCGGCTTTAAAGGAGGTTTAATGCTGACGAGTAGAATATATAACTACGCATCCCATTGACCATCCTCGATACTCCAGGGGTTCCGATCACTTACGATCTCTACACCCCTGGACTGTCTTGTAGTAAAACTGGAGGCAACATAACAGAACAGGTAATTTAGTCTTTTGATGTACATCAAAAGAGCCGTATAACGGTACACTGTGGTTGACTGTGTGGCTTTGAAGTTGGGCGTCGCTCTCTCTGTAGTCTTCAAAGGAAATCTTTGAAGGTCTGTGATTGGTTCAGATCTGTTCACCTGAGCTGCCTTCATTTTTACTATGAGATAGTCCAGGGGTGTGGAGATCGTAAGTGATCGGAACCCCTGGAGAATCGAGGATGCCCATAGTTCTAGTTGGTTGGTGGTTGGTCAGCTAAGGTCATTTAAGCACGCACATTGGTTTTCATTAAGAGGCTAATTAACTATGTTCGTGTTTTGTCTGCCCATCTTATTGACAATGGCAAAATGATCTAGCTCCCTTCCTAATCAGTATAGAAGAATCTTGAAGATTATGATGTATCTTTTGGGAATGGAACTGAACACACAGATACTTCATTATATATGGGCAGCGGACGCTAAACTCCATACATTCTAAAAAATAAATATATGATATTCGAATATTCTCCCGTCACAAATTATGGAAAGTCCTTTTCTCCCATAACGAAACGATACTTTAAATGGAATGCAGAACTTTTGAACCCTGGGTCCCTTTTCGTCAACATTCCTTAGCTGAAAACTCACCATGGAAAGCATTGCAGAATTTACAAAAAACTGAAACCTTGATACATTTTACATTGTATGTAGCTGAAATACTTCCCTATGGAGAAACGAAGTTAAAAAATTCCTTTGTAGTTCAGAAATGCTAATGAAACTAGATCCAATTCGTTTGGCACGTCTCATTTTAGGGTTTCAAGTTAGAAGTAATTTGACGACTTGAGAGAGATACTCGAAGTAATATGATAAATACGGATGGCAACATGTTTCACAGTAACCTAACGTTTTCCTTTATTGAACTCATGAATCGCAATCGAGACTGGACAATTTTGTTGAAAAAAATAACGCCAAAGTTTCGGGTGATAGCGCGAAATGGATATTTCTTCTTCTACTAAATTGAGCCCAATCGGCTGTCGTACTTCATAACTCTTCAGGAAAAATAAAAATAAAAAATAAGACGTTGGCATCTTCATATCTAAATCCGCCATGATAGATTATACATGCGTGTATAGAAAGTGATTAGTTTGTCTTGTTCTGTACCTGTTAACTTGGAATTGATTAGTTATCATAGATAGAACAAGCTTACAGTAAGTGTTGCAAGCCACAGGGATCTCAGAATTAGTTACAGATTATATAATCATGGACCCAACAGAGTGCCCAAAGACCATTCTTAGACGTTTTATAGTACCATGTAGAGTATAATTTTGACCGTTTTTGTATCTAGACCTCTAAAATGTCTAAAAATGGTCTTAGGGCATTGGTGGGTCAATGATTATATAATCTGTAACAAATGTTCTCATATCTCTGTGTTGCAAGCAATACGTCCCCTGTCGTCAATTACATATTCTAATCTATGGCAGGTTATTATTGCTTAGTTATGTTATCATTGTATGAACAAATATTCTGTTGATGTGTTCTCAAGTTATCGCCCGGAAATTGAAAATTTGTGAAACCAACTATTTTTTGTAACAGTGACCTTTGAAGTTAACCTTTTGACCCTAAATTCAATCCTAAGCTATGCTATCTCCTATATATGTTACCGTTGTATGAAGTTTAAACAAATACCGTTGATGTGTTCCCAAGTTATATTTAGAACACAAAAATTTGTGAAACAATCTATTTATAGTAATTTTGACCTTTGAAGTTGACCTTTTGATCCCAAATTCAATCTCAAGCTGTATTTTCTCATATGCTGCGATTGTGTGAAATTTGATCAAAATGCATTGATGTTTTCTCAAGTTATTGTCTGGAAACGAAAATTTGTGAAACAATCTATTTTCAGTAACATTGACCGTTGAAGTTGACATTTTGACCCCAAATTCAATCCCAAGCTGTATTTTGTCATACATGTATACATGTACTACCATTGTGTGAAGTTAAATCGAAATGCGTTGATGTTTTCTAAGCTATCCTCTAAAAACTAATATTTCGTGAAACAATCTATTTTTAGCAGCAGTGACATTTGAAGTTGACCTTTTGACCCAAAACTCAATCCCAAGCTACACTGTAGGTTATGTCCTCAGCTACCATTGGGTGCAGTTTGATTAAAATCCATTCATTAGTTCTCAAGTAATCATCTGGAAACCAAATCCGGACAGACAGACAGACAGACGGCAACAAACATTATATAGTCCCCTCCGGTTTAACCGGCAGGGGACTAAAAATGTTAATGTGTGTTTGCATTCAAATTAATTGTTGAGAAGTGATATAAATGTGAATTTCTTATAACTACCTAGCTTAGTCCTCACGTTTACTGTCTGCTATCTTTAATATTTACCTTTGAGATCTGTAAAATAATTAATTAATAACTAGGCATTTCCTGCATGAGCGCGCTTGCTTTCAAAAAAAAAAAAAACCCAAACACCCCGAAATTTGCAATCTTTATTAAAGCAAATATCTATTTGACGTAAAACTTATTAGTTTATAAGACTGTTAATTACGCTGATTTAGATCTCTGTCTGATACACTTGGTTGAAATATCCCAGATATGTATGTAGTTTCTGTTCGCTATTTCTATTCTAGTGTTAATCATTTGTCTTTTTATTCAATACTGATACTTTTAAAATCAATGTAATATTTTTAATTTAACAAGATAACGACACTCTTTGTTTACTCTACATAAACTATTTATATACATGTATATATGTAATGTGCCTGCACTTTTTCTGTTCGATATACTTAGTACATTAAAACCTGTCTTTGCGAACCCCTGTATATCAACCACCATCTGTGTATAATGCTCTATGCAAAATTTGGAAAATCCTTACGGGTACATATCTAAACCGGAGCGGTTTTTAATTTTTAGATTTAAGGCAGAAAATATTCTTTCACTTTTTAATTACTTTCTTATGGATAATTTTAAGTTAAATCATTTATTGAAACTACAAATTAATATTGGCGGATAAATACTTTTTAAATTAGTGTTTCAGCAGTGTTACCCCCGGAGAAAACTTTGCTTTATGAGATAACTGATCGTGATTATATATATATAAATATATGATTTCATTATCTAACTTCTGGACTAAATTAGAACAGCGGAAAGTAAACAGGATTTCCTATACACATGTACAATGTACGTCAATATCATTAGTAATGCAGCCAGTGCTAACCGTATGATCTGTAGCTTTATATAGGATGTTACAGAGTATATGTCGAGACATATCGTGTACATGTCACGTGCTTTACATCCACGTTCAACGGTTGTTTATTTTGACAAACGTTCAGCATTTAATAATCATAGATTGTATCTTATAAATTAGACCACAAACAAACAGGTACATTTATGTAATTAAAAGCAATGATTAAATTTTAAAGATGCTCCACCGCCGACAGAGCATAAATGATGCTCATTATTTGAACAGTAATTGGTGTTTAATCGTGTATATATATGTCTAATTAACACAAAAAATGATATAAAATAATTCATTTTGCCTTTGGTGCATGCGCAATCAGTACTTCATTCCATATAGGATATAGTGGCACGGAATTTTTTCGGGATGCAATTAATTATTTTTCATATTTTGAACTTGAAGTACAATTAGAAGCTCAAACTTTTGAATGGTGGTAAT
>SAYR01065753.1:0-19687 GCA_004382745.1 Argopecten irradians irradians | reverse complement strand
CTGCCCTGTAACTGTTGATTTAACTTGTAAACTATTATATTTATGTTGACTAACCTGTTGCCCTGTAGCTGTCTGACCTTCCTGTTTAAGTGAGACTGTTTCTGTTGTCTCTTTCCCTGTCAGACATTTTGTCCAGTTTGACCCTTTCCTGATCTTTGAACTAAACACTCCAGCAGCGACACATTTCCTGTAGCTGGTTGTATTGGCTTCAATGCCTAAATAAAAAAGACATCATTGTTATTTTCATGATGGATATCACTTCTTATAACTGTGCAATTCAATCAATAATTAAGAAATACTCATTCATAAGAAGACAGATGAAAGTAGGTCCAATAGTAATATAACAAGTCCTGTTCCAGTTGTACCTTAACAAGCTCTGTTTTACGGGTCCAATACGTAGAATTCTACTGTACCTGACAAGCTCTGTTTCGGAGGCAATACTAGTATTCACTGTACCTTGCACAAGCCTGTTTCATATGGCCTTAGTACTAGGGAATTCACTGTACCTGACAAAGCTCTGTTTCGTGGCTAATACACAGAATTCTACATACCTTTAACAAACTATCTGTTTCGTGGGCCTATTACTAGAATTCACTGTACCCTTGACAAGCTCTGTTTCGTGGGCCTATACTAGAATCTACTGTACCTTGAACAAAGCTCTGTTTGTAGGGCCAAAACTAAGAAATTCTACTGCTACCTTGATACAAGCTCTGTTTCGTGGGCCTATACTAGAATTCTACATGTACTTGACAAGCTCTGTTTTCGTGGGCCAATACTTTAGAATTCTACTGTACCTTGAAAGCTCTGTTTTGTGGGCCAAGTATCTAGCATGTCTACTGTACCTTGACAAGCTCTGTTTGTGGGCCAATACTAGAATTCTACTGTACCCTTGAACAAGCTCTGATTTTGTAGGCCAAAACTAGAAATTCTTACTGACCTTGACAAAACTCTGTTTTCGTGGGCCAAAACAGAATTCTACTGTACCTTAACAAGCTCTGTTTCGTGGGACCTATACTAGAATTCTACTGTACCTGACAAGCTCTGTGTTTTCCGTGGGCCTAACTAGATTCTACTGTTACCTTGACAAGCTCTGTTTTGTGGGCCCTATACTAGATCTACTGTACCTTGACAAGCTCTTGTTCGTGGGGCCTATACTAAGAAATTGCTACGTACCTTGATAAGCTCTGTTTGTGTAGGCCAAAACTACGGATTCTACTGTACCTCGACAAGGCTCTGTTTCGTGGCCTATACTAGAATTTCTACTGTACACTGAACAAGCTCCTGTTTCGTGGGCCTTACTAGAATTTCTACTTATACCCTTAACAAACTCATGTTCGTGGGCCTATACTAGATTTTCTACTGTACCCTTGACAAGCTCTGTTTGTGGGCCAATACTAGAATTCTACCTGCTACCTTGACAAAGATTACTGTTTTGGATGTGCCATTTATTAGAATTTAAATGTCCTTGACAAGTCTGTTTCGTGGCCTTATTAGAATTTTAATGTACCTACAAAGCTCCTGTTTCTTGGGCCAATACTAAGAATTCTACTGTACCTTGACAAACTCTATTTCGTGGCCAAATACTAGAATTCTACTGTACCTTGACAAGCTTCTGTTTCGGGGCAATACTAGAATTTTACTGTACCTTGACAAACTACTATTATCGTGGGCCAATACTAGAATTCTACTGTACCGTTAAAAGCTCTGATTTCGTGGGCCCTTGCCTTTCACTCTGTGTCAGGATGACAAACACATTGCCATGGGATCCTAAACGTCTCTGCTTCTCCTCGTTCTCATTGGTGCTTTACCAACTCGCCCTCCTCTAAATAGAACCAATGATGCTACATCCCACACCAAAGTTCTGTATTAGAATTTTAGCGTGTACTTAAACTTCTATAAGGACCCACAGATATGAGTTCGAGAACCTAATGCACTTGATGACAATGGTTTCTAAATACTTAAAATCATGCTGGGCTTATGAAGCTTTCAAGCCAACTTTAAACTTCATTATGACTAAGATGTACTCCAGTTATATCTAACATAATGAATCATTACCAAATTATATATTTACCCAATTGTTGTAATTGATCCAATATGTTTGAGATTTACCTTTATCTAAATATGGAATTATTTAACTGCACATTCAATCTTGATAAGAAAGTCATTCCAATTGAAATATCTTTTCAGGAGACGTTTCATTTGTTCTTTTGTAAGTAGTTGTACTTCCCAATTTCACTTATGAGATGTTGTATTTAGAAGTACACCACTCACCATCGTCTTCTATCATGCCTAGTTGTGTGGCCAGTTCCTTGTCCTGTTCCTCTTGGAGCTCCGTCAGTAAGCTGATGTACAGTTTCCATGGATACATCTTCCTTGATGACTGCCTCCAATTCTGACTGTTTGCACACCGCCCGTATGCTAACGGCTTCCTCTAACACGGAGATGTGTTCCTCCTTGCGTCGTGTTACAGACAGAAATCATCCCAGTAAACATGATAACTAATGATTCAGCATACCAAAACATCAGGTAAAACAGGGTTTGTAGCCTTCTTCCAATTGTGAAGTCTATAGTGTTGACAAGTACAAATTACGGGTTACCGTATCTAATCTATCTAAGGTATTGTGAGAAAATGAATTCTCTCCTCAGAAGGTCATTTTCCCTAAGAGATCTTGAGTTACTAAAACTTTTGGGCGACAAATCTTGTAAAATAAGGGAAAAGTTTTAATAACCAAAGTCATTGCACACTGTCTCTGTATGAAAGACATGATCATAAACATACAATTTCTAGTCAATAAATTAGGATTTTTTTTATTTATCTTAAATAACAATGAAACTTTCAGGAAGAAAAACTATAAAAATTCAAAAGGTAAAATTACATTTAATATACAACTGTATAAGGCAGCATACAGTCCCTGCATTTTTCCAGGTTAAGGTTATCTTCGTTTTTTGTGGAGCTCTGCCAGCCTTGCTTCGTTCCTCGTCAGAGAACTCTGCAGCAGCACTCGTCAGGTCCTCCAGCTTCAGGACTGGAGGAAGTTAGAGCTGTTCTCATCTCCTCGCTGATGGCGCAGCATCATCTTCTGACAGGAACAACATCTGCCCAGTTTGACAGGTCTCTACAAACACCAGGCGCAGCAGCAAACATATTTAAATTATAAATACAAAAAAGAATTCAGGGCACAAGCAGGAATAGACTCAATGATTAAACAGCACTGTGTTTTATGCGTCTATCTTTATTTGTGCTCTCTTTAGATAAACTATGTTTCCGTGCAAAAGCGAAAATATGAAAAATAAAAGTTGCCTTATAACCCAAGGACAACCAGAAATTGACTTTTAATTCTCTATACAGAAAGTTTTTTTTATTGACTTAGTTACATATAGTTACGAGTCTAATAGCCCAAGAAACAAAATTGAAGACATGATTTGGTTTGGCTTTTGAACAAGTATTCCATTGGTAAAATATAAAATGTTGATAAAAGCAAAAGGCACAATAAATAACTATCCCTAATATATAATCTAAGTTTTGGGAGCTGATGGTAGGATGGGTTGAAGTTGTAGCCCAGAAAAAAGGAATGGACAGATGGATGGACAGCCAGCCCTAAAACAATTTTCCTGCAAATACATCACTGGTAGCCCGATTTTGTTGCTTCCTTTGTTCTTAACACTGTTGTTTTAATCGAAGTTGTTGTCATCTTGCTATTTCATTCAAAATTTTAAGTTTTCCTCAACTAGTAGAATGTTTGTGTTTTCTCGCACGTGTTGTACTTGTGCACTGTGTTGTCTTGATCTCCTGCATACTATATGTTGAAGTTAATGTTGTAATAAGTGCCTGATGTTGTCTTTATTAAACATTGTTGTTCCAAATGCGTTTTTGTTGTGGTAGATTGAAATCGTTTTTTTATTTAATGTCCTGTTGTTGCTGCGGAAAATTGTTGTCCCTAACAGCCCATGTTTGACATTATGTGTCTTGTGGTAAGGTTTGAATCCTTTTAAATTAAATTGTTTCTTTGTTGTCAGACAAAATTGTTGTATAACCAACAGGCCAAAAGTTGACTTTTACACTGGACACTTGTGTCTTCCAACTAAAATGTTGTGTTCTGTTACGCTAAACACTTGTCTTTGCTTCCAGTGCGCACACCCTACTATAATGACAAAACCATACCGGCGTTTGGTCTGCCAGAAAACTGATATAGGTTTCTTGTTAAGCCTCGTTTCCTAGGCGAGTCGCTTGCTGTCGGATCTGAAACTCGATTTGATGGCTAGTGCCTATCTGTCTTTCACCGTGTCAGTCACATGTCTGAAGGTAAACATATACAAATATTAAAGTCAGTCAAACATGCTTGTAGGTAAACTATACAAACAATTCAGACACTCACAAACATATAAAAATTTCAGTCAGTCACACATCTGAACGTAAAAATATACAACATTTTCAGTACAGCCACAGTCTGTAGGTAAACATATACACAAAATTTCAGTCAGTCACAACGTCCGTAGGTAAAAACTATACAAACTTTCAGTCAGTCACATGTTTGTAGGTAAAAACATATACAAACATTCAGTCAGTCTATGTCTGTAGGTAAAACATATAACAAAACATTTCAGTCAGTCAAACGTCTGTAGGTAAAACATAACAAAAAATTTCAGTCAGTCACAGTCTTGTAGTAAAACATATACAAAACATTTTAGTCAGTCACATATTTGTGGGTAAAAACTAATAGAAACATTTCAGTCAGTCGCAACGTCTGTAGTAAAACATAAACAAACATTTTAGTCAGTCGACGTCGTTAGGTAAAACATATACAAACATTTCAGTCAGTCACACGTCTGTAGGTAAAAACATATACAAACATTTAGGTCAGACACACGGTCTGTAGGTAAAACATATACAAACATTTCATTTCAGTCACAGTCTGTAGGTAAAAACATATACAAAACATTTCAGTCACGTCAACACGTCTGTAGGTAAACATATAACAAACATTTACATCTCAGTCACATTGTTCTGAAAGGTTAAACATATGCAAACATCAGTCCAGTCACCATGTCTGAAGGTAAAACATATACAAACATTTCAGTCAAGTCACATGTTCAAGAAGGTAAAAACATATACAAATCAGTCAGTAACATGTTTGTAGGTAAAAAATAACAAACATTCAGAAGTTCACATGTCTGTTAGGTAAAACATATACAACATTTCAGTCAGTCACATGTCGTTTATGTAGGTAAAACATAACAAACATTTCATGTCAGTCACATGTCTAAGGTAATAATTATATAAAACATTTCAATCAGGACACGTCTGTAGGTGAAAAACCATATACAAAAACATTTCCAGTCAGTCACACGGTCTGAGGAAAACATATACAAACATTTCAGTCAGTCAATGTCTGTAGGTAAACATTATTAAACATTTAGTCAGTCACACGTCTGTAGGTAAAACATATAACACATTTCAGTCAGTCACACGTCTGTAGGTAAAACATATACAAACATTTCACCAGCGCACATCTGTAGGTAAACATTATACAAACATTTCAGTTCCAGTCACATGTCTGAAGGTAAAGCTATACAAAACAATCAGTCAGTCACATGTCTGAGCGTACAAACATAAACTAAACATTTCAGTCAGTCACATGTCAGAAGTAAAAAATATACAAAAACATTCTCAGACAGTCACATGTCTGTAGGTTAATAAACAATATCCAAACATTTCAGATAGTCACATGTCTGTAGGTAAATGGACCACCCATTATTACAAACATTTTCACGCAGTCACATGTCTTAAAGTAAAACATATACAAACGATTTCAGTCAGTTCACACGTCTGAGTAAACATTTACAACATTTCAGTCAGTCACCATGTCTGTAGGTAAAACATTTACAAACATTTCAGGTTCAGTCACATGTCTGTAGGTAAAAACATATACAAACAATTTCAGTCAGTCACATGTCTATAGAGCTAAAAACATATACAAACATTTCAGTCAGTCACATGTCTGTAGTTGAACATTATACAAACATTTTCAGTTTCAGTCACAGTGATGTAGGTAAAAAACATACTACAAACCATTTCAGTCAGACACACGGTCTGGTAGGTAAAACATATAACAAACATTTCAGTCAGTCACATCTGAACATTTATTTGCAATAGCAATGCTTTTGCTTGCTACAGAATATCTTACTGCGATTGAATTGTGACAGAAATTTATTACCAAGAATATAGCAAATAAAAGTAGTTATACAGTAATCCTGCCTATATCCTACCTTCCGTGGAAGTGAGGCTTCTACCCTCTCAAAAGTTCCCTAGGAACTAGTGCTGGCTACCTTCAAACTTATTTCTCCATCTTGGACCAGGAACTCCTCAAGCTTAATGTCGGAGGGATTCTAAGTCCTCTGGATCTTTCTTAGGAATATTTACTGGTCTCTTCAGGCGAGGTGTAACCCATGACAAATAGTGTTTCCTCTTCACCGTCATTAACGCGAGATCATAATCAGCCAGGTGATTAGTTGGTATAAAAGCGCTTCAGCAGGAACTTCATCCTATTGAAATTGATAATTATGATAGTGTAAGATTCAATAATATAAACACATCAAAGAAAATTCTGTGTGTTTTTACTGGTGGAGCCCCATATCTTTGGTTTATCTGAAAGAGATGTAACTAGTGTATATCATCATCTCACATATATGACTACTGCCTATAATTTATACATGAAACAGAGCGCATGATTTAAATAACTGCTCTGCCTGGTTTCAAACTCGGGACCTCTGGGTTACTAATCTGAGCGGTATATTTGCGGCTAAGAATCCACAGGTTACATACCATTTTACCAATCTTCCTACAAATTATCCTTAAGCCTCACAATTCCTCAACCTTCAGTCACTTATTCTATGAGAATTTACTATGTTTGCCTCACCTTCAGATCTGTCCTGTGGTTTTCTGTTCTTGGCAAACCTCGTCTCAAATTCTGCCTATATCATTCCCCGACCATCTTCCTCAGTGAAGGCGAGTGTCTGATAAGAACCAAGTCAGCATTAGTAGTTAAACATTTCTATAAATAACTATAAGGCCTGATCAATAAATATGCTAATTTAATTTATTTATCCGTTTCTTTTTCTTTTAATGAATTGATCAATTTATGAACTTTATCACATCTATTCTCAACTTTATATATAATAGAGTTAACTCCTTGTGTGAGGCATCCATTATGACGTCATTATTTTGTGAGTTAAATTTCACTTTTTTTCTGTTACGCTCGGCAGACACCTTATGTCACAGACTAATACCCACAAGGGTAGATTAACTTAGTAGACTATGCTGAAATACAGAATAAACAATCAGTTCACCTTGCTTTTTGGGCCGATGCAGTACTTCCAATTCTTCCAACATTCCCCTCCTCTGGAGTTCTTTTCTCACTCTCCTTTTTTCTGTTTGAATTTCTTCTTTCTATTTTATCCATCAGGGAGTTTCTCGCAAAAAAATTGATGATATATCAATACAATGCCTATCTCAGCAAACGGATCTACACATGTCTAGGACAAAATCAAATGAAAATCAAAAACCTCCTTTAAATGTCTGCATTTCTTACATATATATTTATATAGTAACGGCCAGTACCTCGTTAGTTGATACTGTATTTAAGGTAGTTGGCATTTAGCTTTTAATAAAAACACTTCAAATCACCTACACAAGGATCTGAACTTGTGTTTACATGCTAACAACATGCAGATAAAATGTATTAACTGACAAGTTGAAATCTGTAGCGAATTTATCTTAGTTTTGTTCTATCAAATCCATGACGACTTTATAATAAATGTATTAAAGAAATGTAAAATAAGCATTTAATTTTTGGTTTCATAATTACCGTGAAACCTGCATTAATAATAGATAAATTTTGAAAAGTCAAAAAATCGCCATTTATAACCCAATTAAAACCTGTGAAAAAGACCACTTGGCTATATAGAAACTACTTTTCCCTTGTGCATTGTTTGGTCTTTATAGACTAGATTTGACCTGTATATATATAAGTAACTACAACCAGTATTAGATAACATTGTTTGGTCCTTATAGACAGCTTTGACTGTTATATAGTTAGCACTAACCAGTATTTAGATAACATTGGTTGGTCCTTATAGACAGATTTGTATTGTATATAGGTATACTAAACCAGTATTAGATAACATTAGTTGGTCTTTATAGACAGATTTGACTGTATTTAGTTAAGACTAAACCAGTATTAGATAACATTGGGTTGGTCTTATAGACAGATTTGACTGTATATAGTAACTCTACCGTATTTTCCGGTACAATAAGTCGCACCTGTGTACAAGCTCGCAGGAGGCCTTTTTTACGATTTTTCAGGATTTTGTACACACATAAGACGCCACCGTTACATAAGCCGCAACCAAAAGTAGGGCCCATGCACCCACGCACCCTCGTGTTACGATCGATCTCTTAATGAGCAACGGTAGAGCTTATCGATTGTATTAGAATCACGAAAAACTGTCTGTAAACTTGTTCTGTTAAATGCTATAACCAAATAAAAACTCACAATGATCGTAAAATCTTTAAGCAAATTGATTTTGGTCATGTTTCTGTTCGTTGTTAACTCTCCCATTAACGTAAGACAGATCTTGTGTGTAACAAACATGGTGGCCGTACGCACATTCACGCTTACCTCTCTCTCATATTTCACATGTCCGGCGTTAAAATACTTTCCTTCCAATATGATACGATTTTCTTTTATATCTATTTTGAATTATACTTCGCGTATTAATATATATTGATGTTGTATAGGATTACTTTATATCAAGACTATCATTAACCTTAAAATTGACTTCGTTTAGGAGTGCTCTCTCAACTTGCCATCCCATGATGCAATTCACGAAGTCCTTATTTTTGTAAACTTCCGCGATATGATTTTGTGGTTGTTGCCAAGCGTGCAGAGATCGATTAAATGATGTTTTACCGGTATACGACTGTTTGGTGCTTTTTAAACATCGGCTATAATGTTTCTTATTACATGTAATTCACACTATAAACTTGGACTGCCCGATTATTTTCGGGGATTATTTCATTGACAGTCACAGCGACAGAGATTCTGAGAGAAACACATGTGATCGTGTGTAACACGTGTGCAGTTATATTTAGCAGTCCATTTCAGAAGATTGTTTTTCCCTGTCTGCGGACAAAATAATTCTTTCACTCAAATACTATTTAAATAATATATTTAACTTATTGTGATATTTGATGTTCTTTGACGTTTTATTATTATTATCTGGTAACGATCCTGCCAGCCAAATCGATAGCGAAATCAGTCAGCCCATTGTGTTGTTGACTGTAATACAACACCACACGCTCAGTCGGCGATTTTCCATGAATAACACAATTTACGATTGAAACATGCTATCTGTACGTTATTATTTTATCTTATTATATTTTTTCATCACATATTAGTATCGTTTAAACACTTTTACAGTGATATTTTCGATGTATAAACTTTTACTAAACCGCTATTGTGTTGCGTAGTAAACAAAACACGTTTCATCGGCGATTTCCTTGAATATAAACAATTTTACGAATGAACTAGCATCTGATATATAAATCATTTTCATCGTTAATATATTTTCATTGCAATTTATCTTTTTAAACACTTCTTACAGTGATTTGTTCGGATGTATAACTTACAAAACGGCGAGTAAAAACTTACGGATTTTCACATGTGAACACCACGTAATAATGCCAAAAACATCGTCATGAGATTTTGGTTTTCGTCCACAGATAAGTTCGCCACTGGTGTATATGCCGCACTCCGATTTTCAGGGAAAAAAGTAGCGGCTCTATACTCGTAAAAATATACGGTAAACCCAGTATTAGATAACATGGTTGGTCGTTATAGACAGTATTGGACTGTATATAAGTAACTAAACCAGTATTAGATAACATATGGTTGGGTTCCTTTATAAGACAGATTTGATGTATATACGTAAACCTAAACCAGTATTAGATAAAACCCATTGGTATGGTCCTATAGTACAGATTTGACTGTATATAGAAATAACCAGTATTAGATAACATTGGTTGGTCCTTATAGACAGGATTTTGACCTGTATATGAGTTAACTAAACCAGTATTAGCAATAACATTGATTGCGTCCTTATAGACCAGATTGAACATGATATAGTAAATAAACCAGTATTTAGATAACATTTGGCTTGGTCCTATAGACAGATTGTCTGTATATAGTAAACTAAACCAGGATTAGATAACATGGTGGGTCCTTATAGACAGATTTGACTGTATATAGTAAATAAACCAGTATAGTACATTGGTTGGTCTCTTATAGGGCAGATTTGAACTGTAATATAGGTAAATAACCAGTATTTATGGGATAATTGGTTGGTCCTTAATAGACATTGATTGACTGTATATAGTAACTAAACCAGTATTCAGTAACATTTGGTTGGTCGCTTTAGACAGATTTGGACTGTATAGTAGTAACTAAACCAGTATTAGATAACATTGGTTTGTCTAGACAGATTGACTGTAGTATAGTAACTAAACCAGTATTAGATAACATTGGTGGTCGTTTATAGACAATTTGACGTACTATATTAGTAACTATAACAGAAAACAACATCCCAAGAAAAAACAAATAATATTAGATCAACATGTTTTGGATCTGCTCGTTATAGAGTAGATTTTGGCACTGGCTATATAGATAACTAAACCAGTATTAGATAACATTGGTTTGGTTCCTTATAGACAGATTTGATCTAGTATATTAGCTAACTAAACCAGTGGTGATGTCCCTGTAGCTGTTGATTAACTTGTTAAACTATATATATACTGTTAACTAACCTGTTGCCCTGTAGCTGTTGATTAACTTGTTAAACTATATACATACTGTTAACTAACCTGTTGCCCTGTAACTGTTGATTAACTTGTTAAACTATATATATACTGTTAACTAACCTGTTGCCCTGTAACTGTTGATTAACTTGTTAAACTATATATATACTGTTAACTAACCTGTTGCCCTGTAACTGTTGATTAACTTGTTAAACTATATATATACTGTTAGCTAACCTGTTGCCCTGTAACTGTTGATTAACTTGTTAAACTATATATATACTGTTGACTAACCTGTTGCCCTGTAGCTGTTGATTAACTTGTTAAACTATATATATACTGTTAACTAACCTGTTGCCCTGTAACTGTTGATTAACTTGTTTAACTATATATATACTGTTAACTAACCTGTTGCTCTGTAGCTGTTGATTAACTTGTTAAACTATATATACTGTGACTAACCTGTTACCATGTAACTGTTGATTAACTTGTTAAACTATATATATGCTGTTGACTAACCTGTTGCCCTGTAGCTGTTGATTAACTTGTTAAACTATATATATACTGTTAACTAACCTGTTGCCCTGTAACTGTTGATTAACTTGTTAAACTATATATATACTGTTGACTAACCTGTTACCCTGTATCTGTTGATTAACTTGTTAAACTATATATAAATACTGTTAACTAACCTGTTGCCCTGTAACGCTGTTGACCTCCTGTCTAATGAGAACTGTTTCTGTGTTTTTCCTGTCAGACTATTTTGTCCCAGATTGACTTTCCTGATCTTTGAATAAACACTCCAAGCCAGCCACAACATTTCCTGTGCTTGGCTTGTATGCTTCCCATGCCCTAAAAAAAGACATCATTGTTATTTCATGATGGATATCACTTCTTATAATGTGCAATTCAATCAATTAATAAAGAAATATCATTCAAAAGAGACAGAATGAAAAGTAGGTCCAATAGTAAATATAACGTTTCCTGTTCCAGTTGTAACCCTTAACAAGCTCTGTTTTAGCAGGTCAATACTAGAATTCTACTGTACCTTGACAAGCTCTGTTTCGTGGGCCAATACTAGTATTCTACTGTACCTTGACAAGCTGTTTCATAGGGCCGTATACTAGAATTCTACTGTACCTTGACTCAAGCCTCTGTTTGTTGGGGGCCTTAATACAAGAATTCTAATACCTTAAAACAAACTCTGTTTCGTGGCCTATACTAGAATTCTTACTGTACCTTGACAAGCTCTGTTTCGTGGGGCCATATACTAGAATTCTACTGTACCTTGACAACTCTGTTTTGTAGGCCAAAAACTAGAAATTCTACTCGTACCTTGGACAAAGCTTGTTTCCGTGGGCCTAACTAGAATTCTACTGTAACCTCCCCCTCCATGAACAAAGCTCTGTTTGTGAGCCAATACTAGAATTCTACTTTACCTTGACAAGCCTGTTTTTGTGGGCCAATTACTTAGAATTCTAACTGTTACCTTGACCAAGCTCTGTTTTGTGGGCCAATACTAGTGAATTCTACTGTACCTTGACAAGCTCTTTTGTAGGCCAAATAACTAGAATTTACTTGACTACTGACAAACTCTGATTTCAAGAGGGCCAAAACAGAATTCTTTACTGTACCTTAACAAGCTCTGTTTCGTGGGCCTATACTAGAATTCTACTGTACCTGACCAAGCTCTGTTTCGTGTGAAGGCCATATACTAAATTCTACTGTACCTTGAAAGGCTCTGTTTTTGGCGCCTATACTAGAATTGCTACTGTACCGATTGACCAAGCTCTAGTTTCTGGTGGTATACTAGAATTCTTACTGAGTACCTTGATAAGCTCGTTGTTTTGTAGGCCAAAACTTCTAGAATTCTACTTTGTACCTTGACAAGCTCTGTTTCGTGGGCCTATACTAGAATTCTACTGTACCTGACAAGCTCTGTTTCGTGTCCAATAATAATAGAATTCTACTATACCTTAACAAAACTCTCTGGTTTCGTGGGCCTATACTAAGAATTCTTACTGTACCTTGACAGCTCTATGTTTTTGTGGGCCAATACCTGATTCTCTGTACCTTGACAGTTCTGTTTGTGTGCCATTATAGAATTCTAATGACCTTGACAAGCCTCTTTTCGTGTGGCCATTATTAGAATTTCTAATGCTACCTGACAAGCTTGTTTCTGGGCCATACTAGAAATTCTACTGTAACCTGACAAAACTCTATTCTCTTGGCCCAATACTAGAATTCTACTGTAACCTTGACAAAGCTCTGTTTCGGGGCCCAATACTAGAATTCTACTGTACCTTGACAAAACTCTATTCGTGGTGGGCCAATACTAGAAATTCTACTGTACCTTAACAAGCTCTGTTTCGTAGGGCCTTGCCTTCACTCTGTGTCAGGATGACAAAACACATTTGCCATGGGATCCTAACGTCTTCTGGCTTCTCCTCGTTCTCATTTTTGTTGCTTTACCAACTCTGCCTCCTCCTAAAAAGACAACAATGATGTACATCCCTCACAAAAGTTTTGTATTTAGAATTTAGCTGTTACTTAAGACTTCTATAAGGACCCACAGTAGAGTTCGAGAACCATAAATCATTGATTGACAATGGTTCTAAATAACCTTAAATCATGCTAGCTTATTTGAAGCTTCAAGCCAAACTTAAAAACTCATTATGACAAGATGTACTTCCACTCATATATCTAAACATAATGAATTATCCAAATTTAGATCATTTACCCAATTTGTTGTTAATTATCCGAATATGTTTGAAATTACCTTTTCTCTAAATATGGAAATATTTATAGCCAATTCAATCCTGAAAGAAAGTTCATTTCCAAGGTGAAATATCTTTTCAGGAGTACGTGCTATTCTTTTAATAGTTGTACTTCCATTTCTAACTTATGAGATGTTGTATTTAAAGTTACAACCACTCACCCAGTCTTCCTTATTGCTGCCTAGTCTCGGTGATAGGCGTGCCTCAGTCCGTCTGTATCCATTCACTTTGTGCGACATCTCTTTCTCACGTTATAAGTTATAGCCTCGCCTTAAAATTTGTTATTAGTGTAGGTAACTATTGAATATTTCCTATATTTGGAGATTTAAGTCGTATCATATAGAATGCTATCAATAGAGTGCTTTTCAAGTGTATGCTCGTAAAACACTCTCTAGACTCATCAAAAGCCGTCTCTTAAGTTCGGATATTTCATATGTATGAGATACGTGGAACCTGGATTCGATATAACCGTTGATCCCGGAGATGTATCTTACTAGACTCCTTTAGTGAGTTTACGTTCCTTAGTGCTCAATCAGTACCATAAAATTTTCACAACTCATTGTATAAAAACAATTACATATCTATGCATCAAATATGATTTCGCAAGTCTCAGAGTATCTCAAACAAAGATCAATATTTTTACCGATAGTTCGAGCATATAAATCGTAGGTTATTGTCTAGTGGTTAAGTCTCTTCTTACTCCACAAAATTGTGAAAGTCAATATTAAAGATGAACACATTGTACGCCACTCAGAGACAAGAGAGTGTGATTCCTCGCAGAGTATTCACTTACCGCCTGTATCTATATTATTTTATACATATAAGGATAAGTGTGAGAGAAAAAATTTTTAATTTTTTTCTATAACCTCCGACGATATTTTTTATATTTCGATAAATATGCGCACAATCTCTTATGAAATAAACTGTAGATAAACAGTTTCAATTTATGTCGACCTCCAATGTAAAAATTAAAGGGATAAGTCTCTTGTTGAATATAAACCCAATAGTCATTATAATAAAGTCGCTCACCTACTACTCACACATGTTAATGGTTGAAAGACAGGATATTCACCTACGAATAAGATCACTACGAAATGTATATGAATATGGTCAATAAATGTAAGAGACATACTTCACCTGCCTGCTCCCCTGTCTACAATAAAACCGATTATATTTATTCCTTTGTACAAAAAATAATCAAATCCAACTTGAGATTAACAACTTTTCTAGAGCGAGCGATGCGAAAAAGGAATGAGACCTTACTGTGACACGAAGAATAAGTTCAATACAGGAGCGTGTGTTATAATTATCACATATTTTAAATACTAATATAACTCATTGAGGTTTTTTAAGAGTCTACTACTACCGTACCTTTGTCAGTCCCATGCGGTCTTACAGTGAGTGGTTTTGCGTGTTTATCGTTCTGGTGTAGGGAGGATGCTTTCTATGCACATGCTCGTCTATTAGGTCTCTCCGAACATGTCTCACCATTGCAGCGTAATGCAACTCTCCGGTGCGGAGCGCGAGTCGGCCGCTTGTCAGTCCTCTGCAGCTCTTCTGCATCCTTGCGATGTTGTAAAGTATATAAAGAAGACCGCTTAACTCTAATTCATCTCTCGTTAGTTGACTAGGCGGCCACGATTGTGGCATCAAAACAATGCACTACTATGACAGGCAAGGTGTACATAGAATCGAGCTCTCTCAGCGCCAATGGGTTTCAGTAGAGTCTCTCTCTACATCATTAACTAACCTAGCACACGGCTAGCCAAATGAGCATACATTTCTTACTATAGTTAAATAAACTAGCACAGACAACAAGACTCTACAGCACAGAGTGCATCTCATACTTGCTCTGTGAAATGTATGATATACCTCAAGATGTTTGATTTAAATAAACTCAACAAGCGTCACTAGAGAGTTGGTTGGTGTATTGGGGCGTTGTGTGTTTGCTTATCTATTGTTTGGAGTCGCTCTTTATCGTATTTTCTCTGGTCCACTCATCTAGGTATATACCTCAAACAGAGCCTTCCAATGGTTTCTTCCCGTGTAACGAGCCGGTACATACAAGTTCCTTATAAAGAATAGTAGAAAGAAGATCTCACAAGGAGATATATAGATCAATATATAATGCACCTCAGATTCTGGAGTACAACCTAGAAAGATTATGCTAATACCTGATCCATCTGGGTAATATTCACAAGTGAGAGAGATGAGTATAGAGGTAAGTACGGAGTCGCTTCTCTCTTAAGTTTTAGCAACCGCTCGAGCGAGTTCTCTAATAGTTGATCCTGTCGAGGAGTAAGTTTATAAGTCCAAAAAAGTAACATAGACCTGCATATAGCATACGACTTCCTGTGGGTATTGTGCGAGATGCTTAGCATATAGAGAAATTGACTGACAGTTTCCGAACTTATGAGTTTTGTCTAAATAGAATCAAAATATTATGCTCTCATATAATAGAGACATAAAAGCAGTGATGGGCACAATAAAAATCATTTATTAATTCTGCGTTATAATAGTACATACTTATAATGTTTTAATTAGAAAAAAATGAATACATTATAAATGCGATAAAAATTTGATGTTTAATCCTCTGAAAAAAATATTTGAAGCGATTCATAGCGCCGAGAGGATAGTTTTGTTATTTTGTTCTATCGTAAGAAGCTTCAAAACTAAAAATCTTCATGGTACACTCACACTAAGCGACACAAATTATACTAAGATACAAATGAATTCTCTCTTGAAATTACCCAGGATGGATCCACCACTGATTAAGCGCTCTCATTATATATTGCTCTCGCTTATACTATGTTCTCTCAACTGATTGATTTATATCGAGAAAGTTCTGCTCTCATTTTTTCGTTATAATATATCATTTATGACATCTATTTTAATAATAATGATATGTATTAGATTAAGATCCTTCATCTAATAACGTGAAATATCTATTGACATAGGGAAGCTCGTTTTTATCTTGTTTGTCTGTTCAGGATCATGATGGTTCTAGGAAGTATAGCTCTGTCTAACTGTGTCCTCTATTGATTCTTCTGACCATACATTATTTATTATCTTTGTTTGTCAATAAGTAGTATGTATGCTTATATTAAGTGTCTCAGTAAGTATATTATCTTATATATAATCTCACTAGCATGGTGTTTGTATCGCACTCATAGCGTGCCTTATCTTATCGGTGGTTTTTTTTCCCTCGGTCAGTGAGTGTGATTGAGAGTGATTTTTATGATACTAGTCTTATGTTAGTGTTTAACCTGCTTCTCCTGAGTTTAATGTCTGCTGCCACACTCACTCAAGGTAGTAAAAATTTTTATTGCCTTATAGTCCTATACATGTCCCATGTTGCATTTATGTGTTGTAGAGGTCGTCGATCGTGGATAATGGTGTGTGGGATTCGTCTTTAATTAAATTTTTCCGTGTTGTCAGCAAAATTGTTGTTACCAACAGCCAATAGTTGACCTTTTACATGACTGATTGTTGTCTTCCAACTAAAATGATGTTGTGTTTTCTGTTACGCTAAACACTTGTCTTTTTGTTTCCCAGTGCGCACACGCCTTACCTATGATGACCAAAAGACATTACCGGCGTGTTTGGTCTGGCCAGTAATCGTGGAATTTCTAGGCGCGTTTCTTGTAAGTCCGCTACGCTCCTTAGAGGATAGTCGCTTTGCTGTCGGATTGAAACCGTTTGATGGCTAGTGCTTCTGTCTTTTCCGTATATTTGTGCGATCAACGTTGATAGGAGATAAAACAAATTTATACACACAGTAATAAGTCAGTCAACCATCTAGCTTGGTCTGTAAAACTATTACTTAAAACAAATTAATACAGACTGGTCCACAAACATTATACAAACATGTTCAGTCTGTCACACAATCTGAAAGGAAAATCATAATACCAATATCATTTCATGTTCAGCCACACGTCATATAGGGCAAGTAAAAAATAGTGTATACAAAGCATTTTACAGTACAATACAGTCACACGTCCGTAGAGGGTAGACACAAAGCTCAAATAATAACAAACTATTCTGTCAAGTCAGTCACATGTTAGATAAGGTAAAATAACAAAGTATTACAAAAAATTTCTCACAGAGTCTCTCCTAACGTCATATGTCTGTAGGAATGTATATTAAACTACTACTTACAAACATTCAGTTCAGTCCAACGTCTGTAGTTAAAACATATAAACAAAAATCTTTCAGTCTCCAGTTCACATGTTCTGTTTAGGTAACATATACAAACATTTTAGTCTCAGTCACATATTTGTGGGTCTTAAACTTATGAGAAACATTTCAGTCAGTCGCACGTTCTGTAGGTAAAACATTAAACAAACATTTTAGTCAGTCGCACGTCTGTAGGTAAAAAACCCATTTCAGTACAGTATCCCACACGTCTGTAGGTAAAACACTAATACAAACCATTTCAGTCAGACACACGTCTTTGTAGGATAAAACAATATGACAAACATATTCAGTCAGTTCACCACGTCTGTAGGTTAAAACATTTATACAAAAATTTCTATGTCAGTACCACGTCTGTTAGGTATAAAACATTATAACAAATATTTCATTCAGTCACATGTCTCGAAAGGTAAAACAATATGCAAACATCATGTCAAATAATGTCTGAAGGTAAAACATATACAAATTTCAGTCAGTCACAAATGTCGAAGGTATAAAACAATACAAACATCAGTCAGTCACAATTGTTTGTAGGTAAAAAAATTATACAAACATTTCAGACAGTCACATTGTCTTTGTAGTAAAAAACATATACAACATTTCATTCCAGTCACATGTCTGTAGGTAAAACATATACAAACATCCTAGCATCAATCTATAAGGTAAAATATATAAAAAACATTTCATCAGTCCACACGTGTAGGTAAAACATATACCAACACATTTCCAGTCAGTCACACGTCTGTAGTAAAACATATACAAACATTTCTTCATCAGTACATGGTCTGTAGAGGTAAAACATTTTATACAAACAGTTAGTCAGTCTAGCACGTCAATGTAGCCGTAAACAATATTATACAAACATATTTCAGTACAGTCCACACGTCTGTAGGTTAAAAAACATATACAAACCATTTCAGCCCAGTCCACATCTGTAGGTAAAACTAAACGTTTTCAGGTCAGTCACATAGTTGGTGAAGAGGTTAAACGCTTATACATACGAACAGTCAGTCACAATGTCTGAGGTACAAAAACATAGACTAGACATTATACGTCATAAGTTCAGCATTGATCAGAACGGATATAAATATAATTATATATCAAACTATGTGATCTCAGTCACTATTGTCTGTATAGGTTAAAGTAAATCTTTCTCAAACACTATTTCAATGTAAGTCATCATTAGTCTGTAGGTGTAGAAAACATTCCTGTTATCACAAACATTTCAGTCAGTCAACATGTCAAAAGGAGATAAAACATTATACAATAACTAGTGTGTCGTCAGTCACGACGTTCTTGTAGGTGGTGTTAATATATCATTTTAATTCACATTATCAGTCAGTTCACCAGCTGTAGGATTAAAACATGATGAGCGAGAAATTTCAGTCAAGAGTCATCTAGTGTCTGTATAAGTTAAAACATATTTCGAAGTTAACAATATACATTCTCCCTCCAGTTCCTAAGCTCACTATTGTGTATAGGTTGACACAACAATAATAAATTCCACTAGTACAATTTATCCACAGTTCTCAGATTCATAAATCTGATTTCTGACGGAATAATATATCAAAGATCATATACAAACATATTCTCTTGTCTAGTCACATGTATTGTAGGGTAAAAATATTAATCAGTAAAACAGTTCCCACATGTCCATGGACACAGTTCTTGTAGGTTAAATATAGATATATCACAAACATATCGATGTCTAGATCATAGCTGTTCTCGAACTTATTAATTTGCCTATAGAAACTCTAATGCTTTGCTTGTACCATAGAAATATCTTACATGCGGAATTAGAATTGCGAGATAATGTAATTATAGCCAAGAATCTTGATAGCAAATAAAGAGTAATATTACAGTA
>SAYR01065742.1:207494-224016 GCA_004382745.1 Argopecten irradians irradians | reverse complement strand
CTTTAAGACAGATCCCTTTGCTACAGATAGGTAGAGGGTCTTAAGACAGATCCCTTTGCTACAGATAGGTAGTGGGTCTTTAAGACAGATCACTTTGTTACAGATAGGTAACAGATAGGTAGAGGGTCTATAAGACAGATTCCTTTGCTACAGATAGGTAGTGGGTCTATAAGACAGATCCCTTTGCTACAGATAGGTAGTGGGTCTTTAAGACAGATCCCTTTGCTACAAATAGGTAGTGGGTCTATAAGACAGATCCCTTTGCTACAGATAGGTAGTGGGTCTATAAGACAGATCCCTTTGCTACAGATAGGTAGTACGTCTTTAAGACAGATCCCTTTGTTACAGATAGGTACAGGGTCTTTAAGACAGATCCCTTTGCTACAGATAGGTAGAGGGTATTTAAGACAGATCCCTTTGCTACAGATAGGTAGTGGGTCTTTAAGACAGATCACTTTGCTACAAATAGGTAGAGGGTCTTTAAGACAGATCCCTTTGTTACGGGTAGGTAGTGGGTCTATAAGACAGATCCCTTTGCTACAGATAGGTAGTGGGTCTATAAGACAGATCCCTTTGCGACAGATAGGTAGTGGGTCTTTAAGACAGATCCCTTTGTTACAGATAGGTAGTGGGTCTTTAAGACAGATCCCTTTGCTACAGATAGGTAGTGGGTCTTTAAGACAGATCCCTTTGCTACAGATAGGTAGTGGGTCTTTAAGACAGATCCCTTTGCTACAGATAGGTAGTGGGTCTTTACGACAGATCCCTTTGTTACAGGTAGGTAGTGGGTCTATAAGACAGATCCCTTTGCTACAGATAGGTAGTGGGTCTTTAAGACAGATCCCTTTGTTACAGATAGGAAGTGGGTCTTTAAGACAGATCCCTTTGTTACAGATAGGTAGTGGGTCTTTAAGACAGATCCCTTTGTTATGTGTAGGTAGTGGGTCTTTAAGACAGATCCCTTTGCTACAGATAGGTAGAGGGTCTTTAAGACAGATCCCTTTGTTACAGATAGGTAGTGGGTCTTTAAGACAGATCCCTTTGTTACAGATAGGTAGTGGGTCTTTAAGACAGATCCCTTTGTTACAGATAGGTAGTGGGTCTATAAGACAGATCCCTTTGCTACAGATAGGTAGTGGGTCTTTAAGACAGATCTCTTTGTTACAGATAGGTAGAGGGTCTCTAAGACAGATCCCTTTGTTACAGATAGGTAGAGGGTCTTTAAGACAGATCCCTTTGCTACAGATACGTAGAGGGTCTTTAAGACAGATCCCTTTGCTACAGATAGGTAGTGGGTCTTTAAGACAGATCCCTTTGCTACAGATAGGTAGTGAGTCTTTAAGACAGATCCCTTTGCTACAGATAGGAAGTGGGTCTTTAAGACAAATCCCTTTGCTACAGATACGTAGAGGGCCTTTAAGACAGATCACTTTGTTACAGATAGGTAGAGGGTCTTTAAGACAGATCCCTTTGCTACAGATAGGTAGAGGGTCTTTAAGGCAGATCCCTTTGCTACAGATAGGTAGAGGGTCTTTAAGACAGATCCCTTTGTTACAGATAGGTAGAGGGTCTTTAAGACAGATCCCTTTGTTACAGATAGGTAGTGGGTCTTTAAGACAGATCCCTTTGTTACAGATAGGTAGAGGGTCTATAAGACAGATCACTTTGTTACAGATAGGTAGTGGGTCTATAAGACAGATCCCTTTGTTACAGATAGGTAGTGGGTCTTTAAGACAGATCCCTTTGTTACAGAAAGGAAGTGGGTCTTTAAGACAGATCCCTTTGTTACGGGTAGGTAGTGGGTCTTTAAGACAGATCCCTTTGTTACGGGTAGGTAGTGGGTCTATAAGACAGATCCCTTTGTTACAGGTAGGTAGTGGGTCTTTAAGACAGATCCCTTTGTTACAGATAGGTAGTGGGTCTATAAGACAGATCCCTTTGTTACAGGTAGGTAGTGGGTCTTTAAGACAGATCACTTTGTTACAGATATGTACTGGGTCTATAAGACAGATCCCTTTGTTACAGATAGGTAATGGGTCTTTAAGACAGATCCCTTTGTTACAGATAGGTAGTGGGTCTTTACGACAGATCCTTTTGTTACAGATAGGTAGTGGGTCTTTAAGACAGATCCCTTTTTTACTTTCTGAGAAATAGTGGATTTGTTTATGGACTGACAGATAGACAGGTGATCAGAGTGAAGCACCATCTGGGTACAGTATACTACCCAACTCTTACCCGGTGTGAAACAGCATACTGGTAGGTGTCAACATTAGCCGCATAGGTTCTGACTTCAGTTGGTACAATCTGCATAAAGTATTGATACATATGGAAGTCTGAAAGAGAAAGAAAGTACAAGGAAATACTCAAACCATCTAATCCAGGATTAATGTACAAATTTACCACCTAGTGGCAAATTAAAAGAAAGATTTGTTGAGAAGAAATGGTTTCCGTAGTTACTGTAGAACCAGGCAAACAACATTTGTTCATATACATCGTTGGATCACTGTTCCATTAGCCAATAACAAATGGAGCTAGAGGGGTGTGGTGACCAAGTGGTTAAGATGTCCTAACATATTACCACAAGCCCTCCATTTCTGGGCCACGGTGACCAAGTGGTTAAGATGTCCCAACATATTACCACAAGCCCTCCAATTCTGGGCCATGGTGACCAAGTGGTTAAGATGTCCCAACATATTACCACAAGCCCTCCATTTCTTGGCCATGGTGACCAAGTGGTTAAGATGTCCTGACATATTACCACAAGCCCTCCAATTCTAGGCCATAGTGACCAAGTGGTTAAGATGTCCCAACATATTACCACAAGCCCTCCATTTCTTGGCCATGGTGACCAAGTGGTTAAGATGTCCTGACATATTACCACAAGCCCTCTAATTCTGGGCCATGGTGACCAAGTGGTTGAGATGTCCCGACATATTACCACAAGCCCTCCATTTCTGGGCCATGGTGACCAAGTGGTTAAGATGTCCCGACATATTACCACAAGCCCTCCAATTCTGGGCCATGGTGGCAAAGTGGTTAAGATATCCCGACATATTACCACAAGCCCTCCATTTCTGGGCCACGGTGGCAAAGTGGTTAAGATGTCCCAACATATTACCACAAGTCCTCCATTTCTGGGCCACGGTGGCAGAGTGGTTAAGATGTCCCGACATATTACCACAAGTCCTTCAATTCTAGGACACGGTGACCAAGTGGTTAAGATGTCCCAATATATTACCACAAGTCCTCCATTTTTGGGCCACGGTGGCAGAGTGGTTAAGATGTACCGACATATTACCATAAGTCTCCATTTCTGGGCCACGGTGACCAAGTGGTTAAGATGTCCCGACATATTACCACAAGCCCTCCATTTCTGAAAATTTGGTAATGACATGAGAGAAAAAGACTCTTTCATTATGTATACATGGAGGATAGGGATATGTGTTAAACCCCTCAGCAAGCCTTTTATGACCTTGAGGGTGGAATACCCCAATCCTCCATGTATAGTGTGTACAGAGTAGTACCACTTACTGTCTGGTGTGACATTCTCCTCTCCATCAAGGGGGTTGATGACGCCATTCACCGGCTCACCAAACGAGAAATGATCAATTCTATGGGAGAAGTTGTAGTCTGTAAGGACAGAGTGTAAACATTCACCATCATCACAATCATGTTCATGTTTCATATACAAGGTTGTAATTCAAAGTGGTGTAGTTCTGAAATTACTATTGTTATAATTTAAAATTGATACAATCAAGTTTGAGACATTCTTTTTCAAATTGCCTGCAATTTAGCAAAAATTATACTTTTAACTTTCACAAAATAATCATAATACATTTATTTGTATTGTACATCTGTACCAATAGATATTTATATTGTACCTATAAATATTTATATATTGCACTTATACTGTACCTATATATATTTATATATTGTATTTATACTGTACCTATATATATTTATATATTGTATTTATATTGTACCTATATATATTTATATATTGTATTTATACCGTACCTATATATATTTATATATTGTATTTATACTGTACCTATATATATTTTTATCGCACCTCGGACAGAAATGTCCGCAAATGATTGGCGGAGAGCCATCACGTGGTGACCCCCTAATACTTTATAGGGGGTGAGTAAATTTTATTATGGTGCAATATGGCGGCTGTCGCCCTCGCTTCAAAATTTTAACACATTCTCTTCAACTAAATATACCATTTCTTTACCGTAAAAATATATTTTACTTATTTTTTTTTTTTTGTAAAATTCATTTAAAATCGTTTTAATACCTCAAATTAAATGAAACACATTTTTTAAATACGAGTTGCTTCCCCTATGCCAGTTTGAAAGTTGATGACGCGGTGAAAGTCAAACGTAAGAATTCAAGCGTTTTCTTGACTGCGACCATAAACAAATGGAGGGGTTCGTATCTTTAGATCTATCAAACCTCACTCTACAGCTAATTTATCGGCATAACTTTTAAGTTATCATCTCAGCGAGAATGCACAGATGATCAAGGAGATTGTGCTTATAATGTTAGATGGATGTTTGTGTCACTCTTGTTTGTGATGCTTTCAATATACAGTCGGTCTGGTGTCATATTGAAGTAGGCCTACTGTGCATATAGGAATGCCGAAATTATTGTTGATTTATTAATTATTCAGAAAGAAATACATAGATAAATATGTAGCCTAGGCCAATTATTTTTAAAAGTGGCGATTGTTTGTTATCATTTGCGCCAGTATGATTTAAGTTTGATTTCAGATTCTTGACCAAACAAATAGGAAACAAAGAATTAATGAAACAAATAAATGGTCCTCGATGCGATAAATTTGTTATATAGTCAGTTACTGACCCCCTGTAAAGGCATAGAGGGTCAGTAAGAAGTATAGGAGGCTCGGGGCTACGCCCTCGCCCCCTATAAATCTTACTGACCCTCTATGCCTTTATAGGGGGTCAGTAACTGCCTATATAACTAATAATATAGGTACAATATATAATATATTTAGCTGGTGGTTTTGAAGAATGCGTGCATGCATTGCATATTAATCATGTTTCCAAAATATGACCGTCATGGCGTCAATCACTAACAACGACGGCAACTCTAGCAAAACACGTACTGCATTTATACTGTACCTATATTATTAGTTATATAGTCAGTTACTGACCCCCTATAAAGGCATAGAGGGTCAGTAAGATTTATAGGGGGCGAGGGCGTAGCCCCGAGCCTCCTATACTTCTTACTGACCCTCTATGCCTTTACAGGGGGTCAGTAACTGACTATATAACAAATTTATCGCATCGAGGACCATTTATTTGTTTCATTAATTCTTTGTTTCCTATTTGTTTGGTCAAGAATATGAAATCAAACTTAAATCACATATAACAAACAATCAACACTTTTAAAATAATTGGCCTACTTCAGTAGGCTATACATTTATTTATTCATTTATTTATTTCAAGAAATTTCAAATATACTGTCTAAGGAACCTGCAGAATAATACTGAATAATTCATAAATCAACAATAATTTTGACATTCCTATGTACACAGTAGGCTTACTTCAATACTACACCAGACCGTCTGTATATTGAAAGCATCACAAACAAGAGTTACACAAACATCCATCTAACATTTTAAGCACAATCTCCTTGATCATCTGTGCAATTCTCGCTGAGATAATCACTGAAAAGTTATGCCGATAAATTGCTTGTAGAGTGAAGATTGATCTGTAGGTACGAACACTTCCATTTGTTTATAATCACAGTCTAGAAAATGCTTGAATTGTTACGTTTGACTTTCGCCGCGTCATCAACTTTCAAACTGGCGAAGCGGAAGCAACTCGTATTTAAAAAAATGCATTTAATTTAATTTGAAGAATTAAAACGATTAAAATTATTTTTACACAAAAATTAACAAGTAAGATATAGTTTTACAGTAATGAAGTGGTATATTTAGTTGAAGAGAATGTGTTTAAATTTTGAAGCGAGGGCGACAGCCGCCATATTGCACCATAATAAAATTTACTGACCCCCTATAAAGTGATAGGGGGTCACCACGTGATGGCTCTCCGCCAATCATTTGGGGACATTTCTGTCCGAGGTGCGATAAATATTTATATATTGTATTTATATTGTACCTATATATATTTATATATTGTATTTATATTGTACCTATATATGTTTATATGGGTCAATGGAGTAATATCAACAGTTATTTTCCATATAACACTGGACCCTTATAGACATATGTCTGTAGGATACGAATTACTTAAAGTACATTAAGTAAATATAGGGCAAAGAAGTAATTCTAACAGTGTAGACAAAAGATTGTCGAATTTTCAAGGCGATCTGCCCCTTTGTCAAGACACAAGAAGAACAAATAAAATAACACTGTTGGAATTACTTCTTTGCCCTATATATATATAAATATGTTGTACAACATATTTATATATTTATTATATAAATATAATATATATATTATATTTATATTGTACATCTTTACCTGTATATATATTATATTTATATTGTACATCTTTACCTGTATATATATTATATTTATATTGTACATCTGTACCTGTAATTCTCTCTTACATTCCTGTTAACACACATCTTAAAATTGACATTTTTTTACAGAGTAGACTAAACTTCACAAGGACTTACACTTACCTGCATTCTCTACAATGACTGTCACAGGGACATCTAAAGTAGCTAGCCTACATTATCATCATCAGTCTTGAAGTTATTTACAAGGACCTACACTTACCTGCATTCTCTACAATGACTGTCACATGGACGTCTAAAGTAGCCTACATTATCATCATCAGTCTTGAAGTTATTTACAAGGACTTACACTTACCTGCATTCTCTATAATGACTGTCACATGGACATCTAAAGTAGCCTACATTATCATCATCAGTCTTGAAGTTCTTCACAAGGACTTACACTTACCTGCATTCTCTATAATGGCTGTCACATGGACGTCTAAAGTAACCTACATTATCATCATCAGTCTTGAAGTTCTTCACAAGGACCTACACTTACCTGCATTCTCTACAATGACTGTCACATGGACATCTAAAGTAGCCTACATTATCATCATCAGTCTTGAAGTTCTTTACAAGGACCTACACTTACCTGCATTCTCTATAATGGCTGTCACATGGACGTCTAAAGTAGTCTACATTATCATCATTAGTCTTGAAGTTCTTCACAAGGACTTACACTTACCTGCATTCTCTATAATGGCTGTCACATGGACATCTTAAGTAACCTACATTATCATCATCAGTCTTGAAGTTCTTCACAAGGACCTACACTTACCTGCATTCTCTGCAATGACTGTCACATAGACGTCTAAAGTAGCCTACATTATCATCATCAGTCTTGAAGTTCTTCACAAGGACCTACACTTACCTGCATTCTCTATAATGGCTGTCACATGGACGTCTAAAGTAGCCTACATTATCATCATCAGTCTTGAAGTTCTTCACAAGGACTTACACTTACCTGCATTCTCTATAATGGCTGTCACATGGACGTCTAAAGTAGCCTACATTATCATCATCAGTCTTGAAGTTCTTCACAAGGACTTACACTTACCTGCATTCTCTATAATGGCTGTCACATGGACATCTTAAGTAACCTACATTATCATCATCAGTCTTGAAGTTCTTCACAAGGACTTACACTTACCTGCATTCTCTACAATGACTGTCACATGGACCTCTAAAGTAGCCTACATTATCATCATCAGTCTTAAAGTTCTTCAAAAGGACTTACACTTACCTGCATTCTCTATAATGGCTGCCAAATGGATATGTCGGCCCAAGTTGGGAAAAGTTCTAGGTAGAGAGACATTATGTCAAAATTTTAGTAAAACTTATATGAAATAGGTCAAGGGTCACATCAATATAAGGTTCAGTACTGCAGAGCTTTACACTATCCAATCACTTTAAACAAATGACCTTACAAAACTGAATCATGGAACGACCAGGGGTCAGGTCAGACCTACTTTAACAAATGACCTTACACATCTGAATCATGGTATGTTCAGGGGTGGTCAAAATGACTATCTCTTTTACTAAACACAAAATCAAGAGAAAAATTAGATTTGCGATTTGTTTATACTTGTATCACACTGCCACTAGATCAGCCATTTGTTTGTCAATGAAAACCATGATAATAGTCTGAGCTTTTTCAGTGCCTGTCCAGCAATTACCAATGAGTTATATCATAGAGTACAAAATTAAAAAACGTATTGGTTGGCTGCTGAGTGTGATATATACCAGTACACACAGGGGAAACAATGTGGTATAGTATTCAAAGAACAGCATTATTAGGATAAAAAGGGCAGATCAGGGATTATTGAACAAGAATAAACTAATATTTATTTTGATAACGACAGACTTACTTTGAACAGAATATAATCTGAACTCAATTTTTTTTTCTTTTATAGTTTTGTATCTATACATAATAGTTTGATAGTGTAAAGCCCACTCCATCTTGTCCCATATATTGACCTTCCCCATTGACCACCACAACCACCCATGCATATGCTATGTATGATAGCTTCCTGTTGTCACCATCACCCCTTACCAGAACTTTTTATCATCATCGAGATATGGGCGTGTCCTCGTGGTATCATCGGCACTGACCTGGGGGTCAAAAGTTCATTAAAGGTCACCAACCCATGCATTGCATAATCAAATATGTTCCACATGATACATTTGATATAAATAGGCTTTGAGAGACTATAACATTGGGATGTTATATGGTATGGTCGATCTGTAGTAGCTGGTGGCACAACAGCACAACCCAGACCGTTTCTCAGCTTATCAAGTAAGACATACCACCTGAATATGGACAACTTTTTATTTGATTAGGATGTTTCATCCCAAAAGAATTTTAATATGAATCCAAATTAATTAATGAAACTAGTAAACATGATGTTAAAGGGACAATTCGGGCTAAGAGAACATTTGCATATATATCTGAAACAAGCCAGTTCTAATGGACGTTAGATAGTTGGTTTTACTGTGATATGCCAGAAAAGCCCACTGTGGTGAAATGTGTACAAAATGTTTAAACTTATTCGCTATCCGCCATTACACATTGTGGTCAGACGTCATGTATGTCGAACTCTGACCCTTCTTAGTTGAATAACATGTGTCTAGAACTACTTAAATTGTTTTTTTAATTAGTGTGTTTACCGTATTATGTGGATACTGTCTAACAAACAATTTCATCTACTTCTCAGTGGTTATATATTGCACTTGTTATTGCTATACCATTTGAAATTTCAACAGTTTCAATTAAAATACTTCACAATGTCGTGTATTTTTTCAGTATTTCATGTTTATATGTAGAACAATACATTTATGTCATTTTTGCTTTGTGGTTATGTAACAGAATAAGACTCACTAAATTGTCCCTTTTACATTACTGGAGGAGCAGATAAGGTCGGTTTGTTGTGTCCCTTTAACATTACTGGAGGAGCAGATAAGGTCGGTTTGTTGTGTCCCTTTAACATTACTGGAGGAGCAGATAAGGTCAGTTTGTTGTGTCCCTTTAACATTACTGGAGGAGCAGATAAGGTCGGTTTGTTGTGTCCCTTTAACATTACTGGAGGAGCAGATAAGGTCGGTTTGTTGTGTCCCTTTAACATTACTGGAGGAGCAGATAAGGTCGGTTTGTTGTGTCCCTTTAACATTACTGGAGGAGCAGATAAGGTCGGTTTGTTGTGTCCCTTTAACATTACTGGAGGAGCAGATAAGGTCGGTTTGTTGTGTCCCTTTAACATTACTGGAGGAGCAGATAAGGTCGGTTTGTTGTGTCCCTTTAACATTACTGGAGGAGCAGATAAGGTCGGTTTGTTGTGTCCCTTTAACATTACTGGAGGAGCAGATAAGGTCGGTTTGTTGTGTCCCTTTAACATTACTGGAGGAGCAGATAAGGTCGGTTTGTTGTGTCCCTTTAACATTACTGGAGGAGCAGATAAGGTCGGTTTGTTGTGTCCCTTTAACATTACTGGAGGAGCAGATAAGGTCGGTTTGTTGTGTCCCTTTAACATTACTGGAGGAGCAGATAAGGTCGGTTTGTTGTGTCCCTTTAACATTACTGGAGGAGCAGATAAGGTCGGTTTGTTGTGTCCCTTTAACATTACTGGAGGAGCAGATAAGGTCGGTTTGTTGTGTCCCTTTAACATTACTGGAGGAGCAGATAAGGTCGGTTTGTTGTGTCCCTTTAACATTACTGGAGGAGCAGATAAGGTCGGTTTGTTGTGTCCCTTTAACATTACTGGAGGAGCAGATAAGGTCGGTTTGTTGTGTCCCTTTAACATTACTGGAGGAGCAGATAAGGTCGGTTTGTTGTGTCCCTTTAACATTACTGGAGGAGCAGATAAGGTCGGTTTGTTGTGTCCCTTTAACATTACTGGAGGAGCAGATAAGGTCGGTTTGTTGTGTCCCTTTAACATTACTGGAGGAGCAGATAAGGTCGGTTTGTTGTGTCCCTTTAACATTACTGGAGGAGCAGATAAGGTCGGTTTGTTGTGTCCCTTTAACATTACTGGAGGAGCAGATAAGGTCGGTTTGTTGTGTCCCTTTAACATTACTGGAGGAGCAGATAAGGTCGGTTTGTTGTGTCCCTTTAACATTACTGGAGGAGCAGATAAGGTCGGTTTGTTGTGTCCCTTTAACATTACTGGAGGAGCAGATAAGGTCGGTTTGTTGTGTCCCTTTAACATTACTGGAGGAGCAGATAAGGTCGGTTTGTTGTGTCCCTTTAACATTACTGGAGGAGCAGATAAGGTCGGTTTGTTGTGTCCCTTTAACATTACTGGAGGAGCAGATAAGGTCGGTTTGTTGTGTCCCTTTAACATTACTGGAGGAGCAGATAAGGTCGGTTTGTTGTGTCCCTTTAACATTACTGGAGGAGCAGATAAGGTCGGTTTGTTGTGTCCCTTTAACATTACTGGAGGAGCAGATAAGGTCGGTTTGTTGTGTCCCTTTAACATTACTGGAGGAGCAGATAAGGTCGGTTTGTTGTGTCCCTTTAACATTACTGGAGGAGCAGATAAGGTCGGTTTGTTGTGTCCCTTTAACATTACTGGAGGAGCAGATAAGGTCGGTTTGTTGTGTCCCTTTAACATTACTGGAGGAGCAGATAAGGTCGGTTTGTTGTGTCCCTTTAACATTACTGGAGGAGCAGATAAGGTCGGTTTGTTGTGTCCCTTTAACATTACTGGAGGAGCAGATAAGGTCGGTTTGTTGTGTCCCTTTAACATTACTGGAGGAGCAGATAAGGTCGGTTTGTTGTGTCCCTTTAACATTACTGGAGGAGCAGATAAGGTCGGTTTGTTGTGTCCCTTTAACATTACTGGAGGAGCAGATAAGGTCGGTTTGTTGTGTCCCTTTAACATTACTGGAGGAGCAGATAAGGTCGGTTTGTTGTGTCCCTTTAACATTACTGGAGGAGCAGATAAGGTCGGTTTGTTGTGTCCCTTTAACATTACTGGAGGAGCAGATAAGGTCGGTTTGTTGTGTCCCTTTAACATTACTGGAGGAGCAGATAAGGTCGGTTTGTTGTGTCCCTTTAACATTACTGGAGGAGCAGATAAGGTCGGTTTGTTGTGTCCCTTTAACATTACTGGAGGAGCAGATAAGGTCGGTTTGTTGTGTCCCTTTAACATTACTGGAGGAGCAGATAAGGTCGGTTTGTTGTGTCCCTTTAACATTACTGGAGGAGCAGATAAGGTCGGTTTGTTGTGTCCCTTTAACATTACTGGAGGAGCAGATAAGGTCGGTTTGTTGTGTCCCTTTAACATTACTAGAGGAGCAGATAAGGTCAGTTTGTTGTGTCCCTTTAACATTACTAGAGGAGCAGATAAGGTTGGTTTGTTGTGTCCCTTTAACATTAATAGAGGAGCAGATAAGGTCGGTTTGTTGCGTCCCTTTAACATTACTGGAGGAGCATATAAGGTCAGTTTGTTGTGTCCCTTTAACATTACTGGAGGAGCAGATAAGGTTGGTTTGTTGTGTCCCTTTAACATTACTGGAGGAGCAGATAAGGTCAGTTTGTTGTGTCCCTTTAACATTACTGGAGGAGCAGATAAGGTTAGTTTGTTGTGTCCCTTTAACATTACTGGAGGAGCAGATAAGGTCGGTTTGTTGCGTTATAAACAGTCTCTCAAAACTTATTTGTCATATTACAGCAGTGCATGCAGCTTTTAAAACATTCAATTCCAGATATTTCAAATACACTGTACATTATACAGATATACTTATTTTCTCAAACTCATAATAACTTGAAGACCATGCTGAAGCTAATATATTCAAAAATTATGGATACCTCGAATAATTTTCATGGCCACATGACTCTGAGCTAACAAAGTTGGACTGTATTAGATATATACAAATATATGTGTATATATACATGTGTATAAATAGAACATTAGATCCAAATTTTCCAGTTATATGCTTATTTCCGTAAATCTATTTATTCATCATATACCGCAGTAGTTATCAAAATGTTAAAAAATCTATTATAAATGATATGTGAAAACTTGTTCTTAAAGAAAATAAAAGAAATCATTTATTTGTGATAGATTTTCAAAACTGCATGCCAATCACTCACAGAACACCTGCAGTATACACCAAAATATCCCACCATCTACTTTCTACAGACACACAAAAGCAATACTGCTCCCCTGCATACATTTATTTAGCAATAAAGCCAGAAATATAAGCCCATCCCCATGATAAAGCATGCAGCAGATCAGAAAAAAACTAAGAGATCCCAGAGGGATCTTGGCCTCTACCAAAGTATGATCTACATCTTACAATGGAAAGAGGGATCTTTTCTCTGCTTTTCAAACTTTGACTATACACTACTTAGAAAAATTTGAGACACATTGCTTCAGTACTTTCAGAGAAATAATGGTAACAAACTTCAATAATCAAAATCCAAGACGGCAGCCTGTTGGCCATCTTGGTCATCGATTGGTTCCAAAATGCAAGATGCACATGTACGGACCTAGGGGAACCCGGAGATGTAATTTGAGACAAAGCCCTTTAGTTCTTTCTGAGAAATAGGGGTAACAAACAGCTTCAACTACCAAAATGTGATATACACAACTAGGTCCCTTGTGGAACTCACATATGAAATTTGAGAAAGATCCCTTCAGTGCTTTCTGAGAAATAGCTGTAACAAGACGGACGAACCACAGACCACAGACGAAAGGCGATTTGAATATTTCACCATCTAATGATGGTATGCTAAAAACAGGATGATTGCATGGATTGATCAAACATAAAATTTAATAAAAAAAATTTCTTCTTGTATTTAATTTCAATCATCCAGAAAAAAATTAAATAAAACAGTGATAAACACAAAACGTTTGATATTGTTTCTTCCTTTTTTAAAAGTTGTTATATCATTTTTATATTTTTTAAATTATTGTAAAATTAATTTAAAATGAATCAAGAACACCACACTCATGGAGAATAAATTACCAGGTAGTCAAAGAAAGTTTGTATTAACGATAGTAAGACCTTAATCTTGTATTGATACAAAGGGTTCTTACTTTCCAGCGGTGATGTGAAAGTTTCCTGCCACTTTGTTAACCTCCAAGGATCCGTGAACTCGACAGGCATCTGGCTGTCCCATGGGATTGTCATCTCTGTAATAAACATTACCAGAATATCTAATTCGAATCTTAACAAGAGGCCCAGCGGGCCTGTATCACTCACCTGGGTTTTTTCTTTGAGTAATTCTGTAATTTAGTAATAAGTGATTCAAAAAACACAAAGACAATTGAGCCTACGATTTGTTTAATTTTGAATCCCAACCATATAATGATGCTATAAATACCATACGAATATCCTATCCAATACATAGTTTCGGAGAGTAAGTAATTTATATGACAAATACATAGTCATTCAGATCCCCCGCCAATGGAGATATCAAAGCTGAAGTAAGTTTGATTGTGGAGACTTATGTGTATGAAAAAAACCAGGAAAAAGGAAGTTGAGCTAAAGAAAGATGGAGTATAATTCAAGTAGAGCGGGGCTGCAATTGTTGAATCAGGTATACAGCCTTGACATTTTTATTAGACTATATACACAAAGATGGGTGGAGTTTTGCAAAGTAACATTTACCATTTACCATGATATTTTCAACAATGTTTCCATGGTAACAGAAAAAGTGCAAAAAATGAAAACCTAAAAATAGCAAAAGGTACTACTAGACCATAAAAAGAATGGGTCTATGAAGTTTCGTGGAAATATCTCTGCTGGTTTTAGAGTTATATCCCGGAAATGAACCTTGCTACAAAAATAGACTATTTTCAAGCGCCAATGTTTCTATGTTTACAGAAAAAGCAAAAAAAGTTGAAAACTAAAAATAGCAAAAGGCACTAACAGACCATCAAGAACAATGCTGTCTTATCTGCAAGTTTCATTGGAAAATATCTCCTGCTAGTTTTAGATTGTGCTCCGCGGAAACGATTCATTACAACAAAAATCGTGCCATTTCTCAGCCATGTTTCCCATTGGTTACAGAAAAAAGACAGAAAAGAGAAAACCTTAAAATAGCAAAAGCACATACTAGACCATAAGAACAACTCACTCTGTGTCTATGCAAGTTTTGTGGAAAATATTCTTCTGCTGGTTTTAGAGTTATGCTCCGGAAACGATTCTTACACAAAAATCTGCCATTTTCAGCAATGTTTCCATGGTTACAGAAAAAAGTACAAAAAGTGAAAATCTTAAAATAGCAAAAGGCACTACTAGACCATAAGACCAATGTGTCTATGAAGTTTCGTGGAAATATCTCTTCTGGTTTTAGAGTTATGCTCCGGAAACGAACCTGGTACAAAAAAATGATATTTTCAGCAATGTTTCCATGGTTACGGAAAAATGCAAAAAATGAAAACCTAAAAATAACAAAAGGCACTACTATACCATAAGACCAATGTGTGTATGAAGTTTCGTGGAAATATCTCTACTCGTTTTAGAGTTATGCTCCGGAAACCATTCGTACGGACAGACAGATGGACGGACGGACGGACGGAACCCATTTGTATATCCCCCGCCAACTTCGTTGGGCGGGGGATAAAAATAGTAGCCAAATTTACCTTTATGGCCCCGCAGCTAAGGCCCCAGGGGGCCAGCCCCATCATTTGTACAATTTTGAATCCCCACCCTATAAGGATGCTACCATTGCATTATGAGTGCTATGCCATGCTTAGTTTCAGAGAAGAAGTCGTTTATATGGAAATAGCCAAATTGATCCCTCCCCTCAGGCCCCCAGGGGGTCAGTCCCATCATTTGTACAATTTTGAATCCCCACCCTATAAGGATGCTACCATTGCATTATGGGCGTTATCCCATGTTTAGTTTCAGAGAAGAAGTAGTTTATATGGAAATAGCCAAATTGACCCCTTTTGGCCCCACCCCTCAGGCCCCTGGGGGTTCAGTCCCATCATTTGTACAATTTTTCAGTTAGTAACCCATAAGGATGCTACCAGTTTAATTTTGTTGAATTCCGACCAGCGGTTATGGAGAAGAAGTTGATTGATGACAGACGACCGGACGCCGAATGCCGGACGCCATGGTATGGCATAAGGTCACCTTGGTCCATCTGACCAGGTGAGCTAAAAACCATGCAAGGCTAAATGAACATGTTATTTAATTCAAAAAGTATCTAGAACCTTCATCACTATTCTGTATTTGCATATAACAGAGTTATCTTTCCTTGCGGATAGGTATTGATTGTGACGTCATGTGGTTGCGAGCGTAACGTCATACTTCTGGGAGAAAATGACGTGAATTGCACTCAGAAAATAATGATGAACAATCGATACCTACGTGCTAGGGCACTAATTCTGTTATATGCAAAGACGGAATAGGTATTGGGACTACAGCAGACTAATTTGATATAAGTCCCGATCTACTGTAAACTGTAGGTAGTGGTACTGTAAACCATCTTTCTTTCGTCTGCGAAAGCAACAATTCGTTTCCAAAACAGACTTCAGAAATAGGAATCTGAATTTTCGGTCTAGTGAGTATAAATAATGTTACGGAAATCCGTTCCCTGACATTTCCATCCAGATTGTGAGTTTTCCAGATTATCATGGATCCACTGTATAATCCATTATATATCCATTGATAACTAACCTAAATGAACATGATTAACCTAGTAGTGGGAGGTTTGTTGTTATTTAGTATGTTTACCATCCTACCAACAGCTCATTAACCATGTGCCAGGATGTGGAGGAAAGTCAGAGTGACAACAGCTCATTAACCATGTGCCAGGATGTGGAGGAAAGTTGGAGTGACAACAGCTCATGAACCATGTGCCAGGATGCGGAGGAAAGTTGGAGTGACAACAGCTCATTAACCATGTGCCAGGATGTGGAGGAAAGTCAGAGTGACAACAGCTCATTAACCATGTGCCAGGATGTGGAGGAAAGTTGGAGTGACAACAGCTCATTAACCATGTGCCAGGATG
>SAYR01065742.1:182747-207469 GCA_004382745.1 Argopecten irradians irradians | reverse complement strand
GGAGAGCAGATAAGTCGTTTTGTGTCCTTTTAACCCGATTACTTAGAGGAGCAGATTAAGGTTTGGTTTGTTCTTGTCCCCTTTACAACATTACTAGCAGGAGCGATAAGGCAGTTGTTGTGTCCCTTTAACTATTACTAGAGGAGCAGATAAGGTTGCGTGTTTGTTGTGTCCCTTAACATTGAAATAGAGACAGATAGGTCGGTTTGTTCGTACCTTTAACATTACTGGAGGAGCAGATTAAGGTCAGGTTTGTTTGTGTCCCTTTAAACATTACTGGAGAGAGATAAGAGTGGTTTTGTTTGTGTGGCCTTTAACATTACTGATGAGCAGATAAGGTCAGTTCGTTTTGTCCCTTTAACATAACTGGAGAGAAGATAAGGTCCCTAGTATTGTTTGTTGCCTTTAACATTACTGGAGGAGCAGATAAGAGTTAGTTTGTTGTGTGCCCTTTAAAACATTACTAGAGGAGAGATAAGGTCAGTTTTTGTGTTCCCTTTAACGATTATCTGAGAGACCAGATAAGGTCGGCTTGTGTGTCCCTTTAATCATTACTGGAGGAGCAGATAAGGTCGTTTGTTGTGCCTTTAACATTACTAGCGAGAGCAGATAAGGCTAAGTTTTGTTGCTCCCTTTACATTACTGGCAGGAGAGATTATAGGTCGGTTTGTTGTGTCCATTTAACAATTACTGGAGGAGCAGATAGTTAGTTTGTTGTGTCCCTTTATACATTAGCTGTAGGAGCAATAAGGTTAAGTTTTAGTTGTCCTTATAACATTACTTACGCAGGAGCAGATTAGTTGTTTGTTTGCCCTTTAACCATTACTAGACGGAGCAGATAAGTCAAGTTTGTTGTGTGCCTTTAACATTACTGAGGCGCAGATAGTGTCGGTTGTGTCCTTTTAATCATTACTGGAGGGCCAGATAAGCAGTTTGTTGGTGCCTCGTTAACTTACTAGAGGAGCAGAGTAAGGTTAGTTTGTTTTTCCCCTTTAATCATTATAGAGGAGCAGAGTCAAGGTCAGTTTGCTTGTGTGCGCTTTAACATTACTGGAGGAGCAGATAAGTTGGTTTGTTGGTCCCTTTAACATTACTAGAGGAGCAGATAAGGTTTGTTGTTTTGTCCCTTATCATTACTAGAGGAGCAGATAAGGTCAGTTTGTTGTTGTGCTTAACATTTACTGAGAGCAGTATTAAGGTCGGTTTGTTGTGTCCCTTTAACATAACTTGAGGAGCAGTAATAAGTCAGTTTTGTTGTGCCTTTAACATTTATCTGGAGGAGCAGATAAGGTTGGTTTACTTTGTGCCTATTAACATTACTGGAGGAGCAGATAAGGTCTAGTTGTTGTGCTTGTGAACATTGAACTGGAGCGAAGCAGATTGAAGCGTCAGTGTTTGTTGTGTCCCATTTTACCATTTACTGGCCAGGAGCAGATGAAGGTTGGTTTGTTGTGTGCTTTAACATTACTGGAGACAGATTAAGGTTCGGTTATGTTGTGTCTTCGATTCCTCTTTTACATTATCTGGAGGAGCAATAAGGTCGGTTTGTTGTGTCCCTTTAACTTTACTGGAGGAGCAGCTATAAGAGTCCAGCTTTGTTGTGTTCCCTTAACTACTATTGGAGGAGCAGATGAAGGCTCGTGTTTGTGGTGCCCTTTACTCATTACTGGAGGAGGCAGTATAAGGTCAGTTTGTTGTGTTCCCCCTTAAGCATTACTGGGGGAGCAGGATAAGGTCAGTTTGTTGTGTCCCTTTTAAATTACTGGAGGACGCGAGATAAGGTCAGTTGTTGCTTGTCCCTAATTACTGGAAGATCACACGACAGATAAGGTGGTTTGTTAGTGTTGCCTTTAAAGTTAACTCTGGAGGAGCAGATAAGTCCGTGTTTGTTGTTCCTTTAACATCTAACCTGGAGAGAGCAATAAGGTTCGTGTTGTTGTGTCCCTCTTAAACATTACCCCTGGAGGAGCCAGATAGGTCGGTTTTTTGTGTCCCTTTTAACATTATCTTAGATGGAGCAGATTAAGGTTGGTTTGTTATTGGTCCCTTTATCATTACTAGAGAGCAGATAGAGGGCAGTTTGTTGTGTCCCTTTTATACATTACTAGAGGAGCAGATTAGGTTTGTTTTGTTTGTGTCCCTTTAACATTATAGAGGAGCAGATAAAGGTCGGTTTGTTGCGCTCCCTTAACATTACTGGCAGGAGCATTAAATAAGGTCAGATTTGTGTGTTGTCCCTATTAACATTACTGGAGGCAGCAGATAAGGTATGGCTCTGCTTTGTGTCCCCTTTAACAGATTACTGGAGGAGCAGATTAAGGTCAGTTTGTTGTGTCCCTTTAACTATTTAAACTGGACGGCAAGGAGAATTTAAGGCTTAGTTTTTGTGTCTCCCCTTTAAACCATTTACTGGAGGAGCAGAAAGGTCGGTTTGTTGCGTTATAAACAGTCTCTCAAAAACTGTATTTGTCCGATATTACAGCAGTGCATGCAGGCTTTTAAAACATTTCCCAATTCCAATATTTCAAATTACACTGTACATATAACAATGATACTATTCTTCTCAAACTCATAATAAACTTGAAGACCATGCTGAAGCTAAATATATTCAAAAATTATGGATACCACTCGAATATTTTCATCGGCCACATGGACTTCTGACTAACAAAGTTGGACTGTATTAGATATATACAAATATATGATGTATATTATACATGATGTAATAAATAGAACATTAGATCCAAATTTCCAGTTTATAGCTTATTTCCGTAATTATTATTCATCATATACCGCCAGTAGTTTATTCAAAATTGTTAAAAAATCTATTATAAATGATATGTTTGAAAAACTTGTTTTAAAGAAAATGAAAGAGAAATCACTTTATTTGTGTATAATTTTCAAAACTTGCATTGCCAATCACTTCAGCAGAACACCTGCAGTATACACCAAAACTATCCCACCATCTACTTTCTTACAGCACACAAAAGCAATACTGCTCCCCTGCATACATTTATTTAGGCAATAAAAGCAGAAATATACAACCCTCCCAGTGAAAAGCATGCAGCAGATCAGAAAAAAACTAAAGAGATCCCAGCAGGGATCTTGCCTCTACCAAAGTATGATCTACACTCTACAATGAAAGAAGATCTTCTTCTGCTCTTTTCAAACTCTGGACTCTTACACTACTTAAAAAATATTGAGACACTGCTTCAGTACTTCAGGGGAGAAATAATTGGTAACAAACTTTCAATAATCAAAAATCCAAGACGGCCAGCCTGTTGGCCATCCTTTGGTCATCGATGTTCCAAAATGCAAGCTGCACATGTACCACGACCTAGGGAACGCTCGCGAGATGTAATTTGAGACAAAGCCCTTAGTTCTTTACTGGAAATAGAGGGTAACAAACATCGCTTCAACTACCAAAACTGTGATATACACAACTACGTCCTTGTGGTGCAACGTCTACACATCATTGAAATTTGAGAATGATCCCTTCAAGTGCTTTCTGAGAAATGCTGCAACAAGACTGGACGAACCACAGACCACAGACGAAAGGCGATTTGAATTATTTCACCATTCTAATGATGCGTATGCTAAAAACAGGCATTTGATTGCATGGATTGATTCCCAAACTTATAAAATTTATTATAAAAAACATATCTTCTCTTCGTATTAATTCAATCATCCAGAAAAAAATTAAATAAACCAGTGATAAACTACAAAACCGTTATTGATATTGTTTCTTCCTTTTTTTAAAAGTTGTATATCATTTTTATATTTTTTTAAATTATTGTAAAAGTTAAATTAACAAATGAATCAAGTAACACCACAACTCATGGAGAATTAACATTACCAGTAGTCAAAGAAAGTTTGTATTAACGATATAAACTCTTTAACTTCCCCCATCTCTCTGTAACTTGCATATCAAAAGGCTTCTTACTTTCCAGCGGTCGATTGTGAAAGTTTCTCTGCCACTTTGTTAAACCCTACCAAGATCGCGTGAACTTCGAACAGGCATCTGGACTGTTCCATGGGATTGGCATCAGTCTCTGTAATAAACATTACCAAGAATATCTAATTCGATCTTAACAAGAGGCCAGCGAGCCTGTATCACTCACCTGGTTTTTCTTTTGAGCTAATTTCTGTAATTTAGTAATTAAGTGATTCATAAAACACAAAGGACCAATTGTAGCCTACGATTGTTTAAATTTTGAATTCCCCAACCATATAATGATGCTATAAATTACCATTACGAACTAATCCTATCTCAATACATAGTTTCGGAGAGTAAGTAATTTATATGACAAATACATCAGTACATTCCAATCCCCCGCCAATGTGCAGATATCAAAGTCTGAAGTAAGTTTCGATTGATGGACGACTATGTGTATGAAAAAAACCAGGGAAAAATGAAGTTGAGTGCTAAAGAAAGCATTGGAGTATAATCTCAAGCTAGAGCGGCGGCTCAATTGTCTGAATCAGGATACAGCCTTGACATTTTTTATTAGCACTATATTACACAAAGTATGGGCGGAGTTTTTGCAAAAGGTCACATTTACCTAACTCATGATATTTTCAACAATGTTTCCATGCGGTACAGAAAAAGTGAAAAAAATGAAACACGCTAAAAAAAGCAAAATCTACTATTACTAGCCATAAACAGAAGGGTCTATGAAGTTTCGTGGAAATATCTCATGCTGGTTTTAAAGAGTGATATCCGGAAATGAACCTTGCTACAAAAATAGATATTTCAAGGCCAATTGTTTCTATGTTTACCAGAAAAAGCAAAAAAGTTGAAAACTAAAAATAGCAAAAGGCACTACTAGAACCATCAAGAACAATGTGTCTTATCTGAAGTTCATTGGAAATATACCTCCTGCTGGTTTTAGCATTGCGCTCCCGGAAACGATTCTTACACAACAAAAATCTGCCATTTTCAGCCATGTTTCCCAGGTTACAGAAAAAAGACAAAAAGAGAAAACCTTAAAATAGCAAAAGGCACTACTAGACCATAAGAAACAAACTGTGTCTATCAAGTTTTGTGGAAACTATCTTCATGCTGGTTTTAGAGTTATGCTGCCCCGGAACGATTCTGACCACAAAAATCTGCCATCTTTTCAGCAATGTTGCATGGTTTACAAAAAGTCACAAAAAGTGACAAATCTTAAAATAGACAAACAGGCACTACTAGACCTCAAGGACCAAGCATAGGTGTCTGTCTATCGAAGTTCGTAAGGTAATATCTCTCTCTGGTCTTTAAAGTTATGCTCCGGAATACGAACCTGGTACAAAAAAAATTGATTATTTTCTAGCAATGTTTCCATGGTTACGGGAAAATTGCAAAAAATAAAAACTTAGAAAACACAAAAGCCACTCACCTATACCATGAAGACATAATGATGTGTACTGAAGTTTTCGTGGAAATATCCTCTAACTCGATTTCTACGAGTTATTGTGCCTCGGAACCATTCCGTACCGGACAGACAGCAATGGATCGGTACGGACGGACGGAACCCATTTGTTATATCCCCGCCACTTCGTTGGGCGGCGCGATAAAATCAGTAGCCAAATTTCAACTTTATGGCCCCCGTCAGCTAAGCCCCAGGGCCAGCCCCCATCATTTGTAACAATTTTGAGATCCCCCCCTATAAGCGATGCTACCATTGCATTATTGAGTGTCTGCCCAATGCTTAGTTTCAGAGAAGAAGTCGTTTATATGGAAATAGCCAAATTGATCCCCCTCCCCCTCAGCCCCAGGGTTCAGTCCCCATTCTCCTGTACACAATTTTGAATCTCCACCCCCTATAAGGATGCTTACCATTGCATATGGGTCGTTATCATGTTAGTTTCAGAGGAAAAAGTAGTTTATATGAAATTAGTCAATACATTGTTACTCTGCTCATTGGATACTTAAACGGGATACTAACGGGGATCTACCATGAGTCTATCAATGTTTCTGTTCTCGGTACTTATTTATCCATCAACTTAGCCTCCACATCACCTTAGCGGAATCAGCTTACTCAATGTATATCTAATAAGTAGTCTGTTGTTTTGACAAATACTTCCAAACTTTCTTCCAACATCCCTGATCAGACATCTATTGTAATGAGAGCAATGTTGGAAATCATCTCCAACTTTCTCCATCGAGAAATCGCAATGACCACATCGTTACATGAGCCTGATGTTGTATCTCCACGTGTGTCACCTCGCACCATCCTGGCACATCGTTAATGACGTACTTTCATTGTTAATATGCTCACCTTTCTAATATTTCGCTCCAACAGTGTCAGCTGTAGAACAAAACCAATTGAATAGTGATGAGAACAATGTTATGAGCTACTACTTAAATCTAAATTTTCAAAACTTAAAGTCAACTCTCACAATGCAACTGCTTCACCATCCAATGGTTTAATCTGTGAGATCTGCATATCGAATAGGTGGAAGTTCAATCTACTTCCTTGACGCGGTATCTCTAACAGCTATACTCTGTATCGTAGAAACGTCCGAATTGGTTTGGGAATAGTACGATTATAGAAGGTCATTCTTGCTTGTAAGGGAACAATGAGAGCGTTGCCAAATTGACCTCTAATGTAAACCTTCCAAACTTAATTTAACACTGGAACAACAATTGCTTAATAAATCCAACGTGAGCTGATGTGCCATACAAATTCTGTCTAAGGTGACTGTCCTATATAGCACTCAGGACAATAAGTATCCTGTCGCAACATACACGCAAGTAATCCGTTAATACTATGAATTAAAGTAACAATGGTCTGTGCTTCCTCACTCGTGCTAATAACTGTATGCTTACGTCCGATACATTAACCTAAGCGTCTCATGTTGCGTTAATGAGTGCTTTGTGAATAGAGTCCAATCCACAATCTTCCCACCACGATCTCTGCCACATAAAAGAGTTCCTTGTATAAAAATATGAGCAATAGTGTCTGGTACACTTTGCTCCAGACTTTTCACCCTCTCAGCATCAGCTGTAAATGTACAATGACCATACACGTATATGCATAATCCTGTAATTTCCAGCCCTCGTACGTTAGTTCACATGCACATTGACTGTCAGTTTCTCCAGACATATTCATCCATTGGGACTCACCCAGTGTTATATATCATGAAAGATCTATTATTCCGCGTTGCAAAACCATTACACAATGAACAATCGAATTTTTCCTTACACCATAGATCATGTGCCTCAGGGCAGCGATTGTGGGTAATGATATGTTCTATTATGTAACTCTACCATCCTACCAACCAGACACATTCATCTATTCTCCAGGCCTTCCAGGGAGTGCTGAGACGAAAGTCAAGATGTGTTACTGAAAACACTCATGCTTCGTATTACTACTGCTAAGCGCTCTTCCCGATATCAGATCGCTATAACGGGCGGAGACGATCAGTTCCAAACATGAAGCTTCTCTGTCTCACATCCCATGTACTCTCCCCATCCACTCCCTTGCACATTGTGTTCATGGATGCCAGTGATGCGGAGCTTGGATAGTAGTTCAGCTCCAACCTTCCTCCACATATCTAGGAGTCGCCACAGCATCTGAAGCCTACTGATGTTTAACACAATGTTAGCACGTGATTGTGTTCCGAGACATAAGTCTCCCCAGTGAGTGAACAACAGCGTTCTTCCACTTAACCCATTTCCCGCTGCAACCAAGGTCAAATCACTTGTCGGAGGCAAACGTTGGACATGGCAGGTTTACAATAAAATAGCAACGCTTGTCCCTATTCTCCATAGCGTTTTCCAGCTGAATTGTGCATCCTCACAAAGTTGGCATGTGGTTAACAAATGACCCAGCTCTCCCTTAGTCACTTAACTCGCGACTTTTGGCCTGCCCAGAACATCCATGGTGTGGCACTTCAAAAACTTCTAGTACACTTGAAAGGTGACCTGATCCAGTCTCAATTTAAGTCACATCCAACTTCTCATGCTGCTCCACAGCAGGACTGTGTCGCTATGGGCACACCATAGTTTAATAATAGGTAAACTGTGTTGTGCACGTGCTGAGCTGTCCTCCATCGACCTCGCATGGTCATTAGTATATATACAATGGGCACCTATGCCACATATCCTGTCGACAACAATGCTAGATTAACTGACTTTGTTGATGCACTCACAGGAACTTTCTGACTGGAAGCAAAGGCAGCAGATGCATCCTCTACACAAATGCAGTATACCTCTCTCTCCCATCCCACAATCTTCTAAAGACCCATACATCTGCAAGCAAGCTCTTAGGTCGAATGTCTGGCTTATGTGACATCTTACATTGCCTTTCCGACGACAGTGAACATAGGTAAAATAAACAGGCTTTTAATCACTCTGGACTCTCCTCCCACCCATCCTTTTAGCAACAACTGTCAACACAATGAACTCCGTATGCACGTGGCTACCATTCTCCGAGCCAGCGACCCAAGCTTATATCTTCCTGGTATCATCGTGAGCAGCGTCTGGTACATCCGTAATATTGTACCTATGAACACACAGATTGCTTCCATCTCCACAAATACTTTCCAAATCGCCTATAGATCGCTAACTTTAGATCTACATGAGTACTTAGTTCGAACTGATGGTGTGACGCTGCACCTAGTTGACTTTAGAACATTTCCTAGTCTGCAATCATCCCTAGCACACCCCTCTGCATGTCCACTTAGCCCCTCTAACCCCATGCTCTTAAAATAAAGTGTCCAAGTGCTAGGTGGGTTCACTTGGGGCGAAGGCTGGAGAATAGGACTCGAAAGAAGATAAGAACTCACTTGCAGGCAAAGAGGGAGGATGAACTACTGAGGGTAGGATTGTTGCCGACAGGAAACCTTTGGGTGGGAGGGGAAAGGAGACTGAGGAGAAAAGGAGGGGGAAGGAATGGTCTGTTAAGGAGTGGAAGAGGGAAAAGGGAAATTGGTGATGGACTGGGTTTGACATTGGAGGAAAGGAACGGAGATGGTCGGATGGGAAGGAGGGAATCGGAAATATAAATTCACTATGGAGTGAATCAACGCAGCCAATTCATTTAACCCTCACCTCCATGTCCCGTCACTATTCAGGATGTAACACTGCGAAGCGATAAAGGAGCGAGCGACTCACATTGCTCGTACAATCCTTTACCGTACTTGTCTTCCGCTACCAGCATAAGCATCGCACGCTGCATAATTTCTCCTCAAGTAGAGATCAATATGGGGATAAAGTTCGACCAAGGTAGCGGCGCCTTGCTATCTACTTCGTTATCAGCCGCACACGAGAGATCCTGTTCCGCTTATCGCCTATTCGTGGCCGAAGGTGGGTAGGTCACCTACGCATTTCAAAAATAGCTACTGGACCCTAAGCATGGTAAAGAAAATCAGCCCTTGGGTACCCTTCCAACTTAATCCTCCCACACCCCCTTCCTGCACCATGGTTAAATTGAGCTGTTACGTCACTCCAACTTTCCTCCACCCCATCCTTAGGGCATCCGGCACATGGTTAATGAGCTCGTTTGTTCACTGCAAACTCTAGTCTCTCCATTAGCTCGCTACCTCCTTGGCACATGGTTAAATGAGTGTTTGTAGTCACTCCAAACTTTCCTCCAACCACATCCTGAGTCAATGGCGGTTAAGATACATCACCCAACTGCCTCACCTAAGGACATGACAACAGCTCAATTAACCATTGGTTGCAAAAGAGTGCAGGAGTGGAGGAAGAGTTCTAGGTGGATTCACTCTGACTTTTCCCCACATCCGGCACGTGACAAAGCTCATTAACCATTGCCAGATGTGAGGAAAAGTTGGATGAACAACAGTCATTACCTGTGCCAGGTGTGAAGAAAGTCCAGCAGTGACAACAGGCTCATTTAACCAATGTGCCAGGATGTGGAGGAAATTGGAAGTGACAACAGCTTCATTAACGATGTCCCAGGATGTGGAGAAAATCAGACTGACAAAGCTCATTAACCATGGCCAGGATGTGAGGAAAGTCAGAATGACAACAGCTCTGATTAAACCATGTGCCAGGGATGTGGAGAAGTCAGAGTGACAAAAGCTCATTACGATGGCCAGGTATGTGGAGGGAAGTTGGTAGTAAGTTGACCAAACAGCTCATTAACCATGTGCCAGGCATGTGGAGAAGTTGGAGGACAACAGCTCTATTAACCACTGTGCCAGGATGTGGAGAAAGTTGGGTGAGTGACACAGCCCTCATTACACCATGTGCCAGGATGTGGAAGAAGTCAGAGTTGACAACAGCTCCATTACACTATTGTGCCAGGAATGTGGAGAAAGTTGGAGTGACAACAGCTCATTAACCAATGTGCGAGGATGTGGAGAAGTCAGAGTACAACAGCTCATAACCATGTGCCAGGATGGGAGGAAAGTTGGAGTCGACACAGCTTCATTAACCATGTGCCAGGATGTGGAGGAAAGTCAGAGTTGACAACAGCTCTATTAACATTGTGCCAGGATGTGGAGGAAAGTGCTGAAGTGACAACAGCCTCATTAACCATGTGCCAGGATGTGGAGGAAAGTCAGAGATATGACCAACAGCTCCATTAAACCGATGCTGCCCGGATGTGGAGGAAAGTTGGCCAGTGACAACAGCTCATTAACAATGACTTTCTGTTGCCAGGATGTTGGAGGAAAGTGTGGAGTATTAGTGACAATCAGCTCATTAACCATGTGCCCAGGATGATGGGAGAAAGTTGGAGTGACAAAACAGCTCATTTAACCATGCATGTGCCAGGATGTGGAAGAAAGTCAGAGTGACAACAGCTCATTAACCATGTGCCAGGATGTGGAGGAAAGTCAGAGTGACAACAGCTCATTAACAATGTGCCAGGATGTGGAGGAAAGTTGGAGTGACAACAGCTCATTAACCATGTGCCAGGATGTGGAAGAAAGTCAGAGTGACAACAGCTCATTAACAATGTGCCAGGATGTGGAGGAAAGTCAGAGTGACAACAGCTCATTAACAATGTGCCAGGATGTGGAGGAAAGTTGGAGTGACAACAGCTCATTAACAATGTGCCAGGATGTGGAAGAAAGTCAGAGTGACAACAGCTCATTAACCATGTGCCAGGATGTGGAGGAAAGTCAGAGTGACAACAGCTCATTAACAATGTGCCAGGATGTGGAGGAAAGTTGGAGTGACAACAGCTCATTAACGATGTGCCAGGATGTGGAGGAAAGTTGGAATAACAACAGGTCATTAACGATGTGCCAGGATGTGGAAGAAAGTTGGAGTGACAACAGCTCATTAACGATGTGACAGGATGTGGAAGAAAGTTGGAGTGACAACAGCTCATTAACGATGTGCCAGGATGTGGAGGAAAGTTGGAGTGACCCGAGAAAAAACACCAACCTATGTATATGTAACTGTTTCACATAGAATTCAACTCGCAAGCAAGAGATGGAAAGCTTGTGGTAATATGGACATCTGAAACACTTGTCCACTGCAGCTCTGTTTCACATCGAAGCGTTTAACATGTCTTGTATTCTACCCCTAACTGTCCATCCTACTGCCTGTAGGCTGTGATTTATTCCTATGTACTCTGGATTATTACTAACCTTGGCGGCATACCCTGTTTGTAGACAGCTGAAATACTAGACATCCAGAGAAGCTCCTGAATTGCGTGGTACTCCTCCCTTAGATAGGCATTGATTTCCTGGACCACATCTTGGTATTGTCGTTGTCGTGGTGTAAGTTCAAAATAGGTATGGTCTAATGTCAGTTTGCCAAACATGTTGGTGTCCTGACCAGTCATGTCAACAACGTCTGCTCCAATCACTGTAAGGGAAACAACTATCATATTACAAATCTGTCACAAAACAGGAGAAATACAACTATCTTTGTGAATCTTTATTGAAGTATGGTTTACTGTTAAACTGACAATGCAAGTAAAAAGTATGCATTTGAAATTTAAAAATAACATTGAAATGTTTTTTTTCTAAAATTGTTTCTGAGACATTTTTTTTTGACAAACACGTAAATGACAGCTTAGAAGTAGTTGACATATTTTGTTGCCAAAACAAGCCCCATAAATACCTTTATAGGTAAGTGTTTTGTTTACGTAGGTGATACACAGTGGACAACTACTAGGTGTATATGTAGTGCAAGGGTGTTGATTCACGCGGTTTATATAAGGCTTGGTGAGAGCACCAGATACAGGTAGAGAGAAGAATAAAAATGGCTGACCCCAACAGGAGGTTGTCTCATAAACAATTCTTGAAATACCAGTGTGTTTATCTTTTTAAATCTCAATCAAATACTTTTTAACTTGCATTGTCAGCTTTAATTAGTCCAGTGTTTGTGACATCATATTTTATTGTGATTTTTTATGACATCACAATCACCAGAAGGTTGGAGTAAGCAACACAAAGTCATAATTAACCCTCGTCTTTTTAGTATCTCGTAACTCATGCATTCACTGGAGGTTGATAGCGAAACCGCCTTAACTTCAGCATACCAGACCCCGGTTACAAACTTAAGTCCAAAACTGACTTAAGTCTTAAGTTTTCATATAAATTACATATGGGGGAAAACTTAAGTTTTGACTTAAGTCACTTTTGTTTCCAGATATCAGAGTGAGGTATCATTCTTATTGAATGAGATGTAGATTGGAAATCTACCTCATATGGATATCATGTTTTACCATTAATATTCATGATCTGATACAAGCAGTACTGTTTATATTTTTGTGTTTTAAACTTGTACTAAATAAATAAACACAAAATTACATTGTACATACACTGGCAAGGCATGGCCACGGTCATATCAATGTTGATCTTCAGTTTACTGAAAAAAAATGAAACAATACAGATTTTCTTTATCAATGTTGATCATCATTTTACTGGAAAAAAATGAAACAATACAGATTTTCTTTATCAATTTTGATCTTCAGTTTACTGGAAACACGAGGCCCAGAGGGCCTGTATCGCTCACCTGGTTTGTAATGCCTAGTAAAGTTCTGAATACAGATTCATTGTTTCTTTTCTGAAGGATTTGAATACTTACGTCTAATTCCCCTATTGGGCCCCACTCTTTCTGCTCCAGGGGGTCAAAGCCCAAATTAATATGAATTCTGTTAACCCCAAGGATGTTTCTGGGCCAAATTTGGTTAAAATCCAAGCAGAACTATATGACTAGTAGCGTTTTATAGGATTTACCGCTATTTCCCATTTTGGGCCCTGCCCCTCCTGCCCCGGGTGTCAGAGCCAAAATTTATGCAAACTCTATTCCCCTTCCCCCATGGATGTTTGTGGTAAAATTTGGTTACAATCCATGCAAAACTCTAGGACAAGTAGCGATTTATAGGATTTACCTCTATTTCCCCTATTGGGCCCCGCCCCTCCTGCCCCCAAGGGGTCAGAGCCATAAAATGAAACAATACAGATTTCCATGTAAAAGATCTCTATATATCTCGAACAGATATTTTCACATGTTGATTCATTCACTAAATTAAAAATAAATGAAATCACTTACATGTAAAATTTTCACTAAAAGGCTAGTGAGATAGCAAGGCTGAATAGAAGTGCAATGAAAATCGATTTCTCTCCTTGATTTTTTACCATGGATTACCCATTCAATTCATTAGAATCAATCAATTCAAATTAATTACTGCATAGCCAGGCTAATGAAACTAGACAGTTTAATATTCACCCCTAAAATTTCATAATGGACTTTTCTAGTCCTCAATTTAAAAGGGTTTAAATGTGTTTTCAGGGTGAATGAATTGCAGGATATACATACCTGTCAGCATCTGTATCAACTTCGTACTCAAATTTGAGCTGTGTAGAAGCATAGTAAGCTACCTCAGACATCACCAGGATAGCAATGATGATGAACACAACAATAGACACTGAAATAATAGAAAGTTAAGTAAGCTACCTCAGACATCACTAGGATAGCAATGAGGATGTACACAACAATAGACACTGAAATAATAGAAAGTTAAGTAAGCTACCTCAGACATCACCAGGATAGCAATGAGGATGTACACAACAATAGACACTGAAATAATAGAAAGTTAAGTAAGCTACCTCAGACATCACTAGGATAGCAATGAGGATGTACACAACAATAGACACTGAAATAATAGAAAGTTAAGTAAGCTACCTCAGACATCACTAGGATAGCAATGAGGATGTACACAACAATAGACACTGAAATAATAGAAAGTTAAGTAAGCTACCTCAGACATCACTAGGATAGCAATGAGGATGTACACAACAATAGACACTGAAATAATAGAAAGTTAAGTAAGCTACCTCAGACATCACTAGGATAGCAATGAGGATGTACACAACAATAGACACTGAAATAATAGAAAGTTAAGTAAGCTACCTCAGACATCACTAGGATAGCAATGAGGATGTACACAACAATAGACACTGAAATAATAGAAAGTTAAGTAAGCTACCTCAGACATCACTAGGATAGCAATGAGGATGTACACAACAATAGACACTGAAATAATAGAAAGTTAAGTAAGCTACCTCAGACATCACTAGGATAGCAATGAGGATGTACACAACAATAGACACTGAAATAATAGAAAGTTAAGTAAGCTACCTCAGACATCACTAGGATAGCAATGAGGATGTACACAACAATAGACACTGAAATAATAGAAAGTTAAGTAAGCTACCTCAGACATCACTAGGATAGCAATGAGGATGTACACAACAATAGACACTGAAATAATAGAAAGTTAAGTAAGCTACCTCAGACATCACTAGGATAGCAATGAGGATGTACACAACAATAGACACTGAAATAATAGAAAGTTAAGTAAGCTACCTCAGACATCACTAGGATAGCAATGAGGATGTACACAACAATAGACACTGAAATAATAGAAAGTTAAGTAAGCTACCTCAGACATCACTAGGATAGCAATGAGGATGTACACAACAATAGACACTGAAATAATAGAAAGTTAAGTAAGCTACCTCAGACATCACTAGGATAGCAATGAGGATGTACACAACAATAGACACTGAAATAATAGAAAGTTAAGTAAGCTACCTCAGACATCACTAGGATAGCAATGAGGATGTACACAACAATAGACACTGAAATAATAGAAAGTTAAGTAAGCTACCTCAGACATCACTAGGATAGCAATGAGGATGTACACAACAATAGACACTGAAATAATAGAAAGTTAAGTAAGCTACCTCAGACATCACTAGGATAGCAATGAGGATGTACACAACAATAGACACTGAAATAATAGAAAGTTAAGTAAGCTACCTCAGACATCACTAGGATAGCAATGAGGATGTACACAACAATAGACACTGAAATAATAGAAAGTTAAGTAAGCTACCTCAGACATCACTAGGATAGCAATGAGGATGTACACAACAATAGACACTGAAATAATAGAAAGTTAAGTAAGCTACCTCAGACATCACTAGGATAGCAATGAGGATGTACACAACAATAGACACTGAAATAATAGAAAGTTAAGTAAGCTACCTCAGACATCACTAGGATAGCAATGAGGATGTACACAACAATAGACACTGAAATAATAGAAAGTTAAGTAAGCTACCTCAGACATCACTAGGATAGCAATGAGGATGTACACAACAATAGACACTGAAATAATAGAAAGTTAAGTAAGCTACCTCAGACATCACTAGGATAGCAATGAGGATGTACACAACAATAGACACTGAAATAATAGAAAGTTAAGTAAGCTACCTCAGACATCACCAGGATAGCAATGAGGATGTACACAACAATAGACACTGAAATAATAGAAAGCTAAGTAAGCTACCTCAGACATCACTAGGATAGCAACGAGGATACATGTACACAACAATAGACACTGAAATAATAGAAAGTTAAGTAAGCTACCTCAGACATCACTAGGATAGCAACGAGGATGTACACAACAATAGACACTGAAATAATAGAAAGTTAAGTAAGCTACCTCAGACATCACTAGGATAGCAACGAGGATACATGTACACAACAATAGACACTGAAATAATAGAAAGTTAAGTAAGCTACCTCAGACATCACTAGGATAGCAACGAGGATGTACACAACAATAGACACTGAAATAATAGAAAGCTAAGTAAGCTACCTCAGACATCACTAGGATAGCAACGAGGATACATGTACACAACAATAGACACTGAAATAATAGAAAGTTAAGTAAGCTACCTCAGACATCACTAGGATAGCAACGAGGATGTACACAACAATAGACACTGAAATAATAGAAAGCTAAGTAAGCTACCTCAGACATCACTAGGATAGCAACGAGGATACATGTACACAACAATAGACACTGAAATAATAGAAAGTTAAGTAAGCTACCTCAGACATCACTAGGATAGCAACGAGGATGTACACAACACTAGACACTGAATCAGACATCACCTGCTTCTACATGCTAATCATTAGGCCAAAAAAAAATATGTCTGTTTAGGGTTACCCAACCGACCCTAAATTTCTACCCTGATCCTAATTATTTTTTTCACTTTTCTTTGAAAAAAAATAATAAAAATTTAAAGTCGGGATTTCGATCTCAGACTCCGGTTTTGGCCATCATTTGAGAGTGAAAGACACTACACTACCTACCTCTCCCTCTTGTTGGAGTTGTCTTTTTGAAATCATCAGGAACCTTAGAAAAGGCAGAGACTTGTACCTACCTCCCCCTCCTGTGGAGTTGTCACCTTGTAATCATCGAGAACCTTAGGAAAGGCAGAGACTTGTACCTACCTCCCCCTCCTGTTGGAGTTGTCTTTTTGTAATCATCGGGAACCTTAGGAAAGGCAGAGACTTTATCTACCTCCCCCTCCTGTTGGAGTTGTCTTTTTGTAATCATCGAGAACCTTAGAAAAGGCAGAGACTTGTACCTACCTCCCCCTCCTGTTGGAGTTGTCTTTTTGTAATCATCGGGAACCTTAGGAAAGGCAGAGACTTGTACCTACCTCCCCCTCCTGTTGGAGTTGTCACCTTGTAATCATCGAGAACCTTAGGAAAGGCAGAGACTTTATCTACCTCCCCCTCCTGTTGGAGTTGTCTCTTTGTAATCATCGAGAACCTTAGAAAAGGCAGAGACTTGTACCTACCTCCCCCTCCTGTTGGAGTTGTCACCTTGTAATCATCGAGAACCTTAGAAAAGGCAGAGACTTGTACCTACCTCCCCCTCCTGTTGGAGTTGTCTTTTTGTAATCATCGGGAACCTTAGGAAAGGCAGAGACTTTATCTACCTCCCCCTCCTGTTGGAGTTGTCTTTTTGTAATCATCGAGAACCTTAGGAAAGGCAGAGACTTTATCTACCTCCCCCTCCTGTTGGAGTTGTCTTTTTGTAATCATCGAGAACCTTAGAAAAGGCAGAGACTTGTACCTACCTCCCCCTCCTGTTGGAGTTGTCACCTTGTAATCATCGAGAACCTTAGAAAAGGCAGAGACTTGTACCTACCTCCCCCTCCTGTTGGAGTTGTCTTTTTGTAATCATCGGGAACCTTAGGAAAGGCAGAGACTTTATCTACCTCCCCCTCCTGTTGGAGTTGTCTTTTTGTAATCATCGAGAACCTTAGGAAAGGCAGAGACTTTATCTACCTCCCCCTCCTGTTGGAGTTGTCTTTTTGTAATCATCGAGAACCTTAGAAAAGGCAGAGACTTGTACCTACCTCCCCCTCCTGTTGGAGTTGTCACCTTGTAATCATCGAGAACCTTAGAAAAGGCAGAGACTTGTACCTACCTCCCCCTCCTGTTGGAGTTGTCTTTTTGTAATCATCGGGAACCTTAGGAAAGGCAGAGACTTTATCTACCTCCCCCTCCTGTTGGAGTTGTCTTTTTGTAATCATCGAGAACCTTAGAAAAGGCAGAGACTTGTACCTACCTCCCCCTCCTGTTGGAGTTGTCTTTTTGTAATCATCGAGAACCTTAGGAAAGGCAGAGACTTTATCTACCTCCCCCTCCTGTTGGAGTTGTCTTTTTGTAATCATCGAGAACCTTAGAAAAGGCAGAGACTTGTACCTACCTCCCCCTCCTGTTGGAGTTGTCTTTTTGTAATCATCGGGAACCTTAGGAAAGGCAGAGACTTTATCTACCTCCCCCTCCTGTTGGAGTTGTCTCCTTGTAATCATCGAGAACCTTAGAAAAGGCAGAGACTTGTACCTACCTCCCCCTCCTGTTGGAGTTGTCTTTTTGTAATCATCGGGAACCTTAGGAAAGGCAGAGACTTTATCTACCTCCCCCTCCTGTTGGAGTTGTCTTTTTGTAATCATCGAGAACCTTAGAAAAGGCAGAGACTTGTACCTACCTCCCCCTCCTGTTGGAGTTGTCTCTTTGTAATCATCGGGAACCTTAGGAAAGGCAGAGACTTTATCTACCTCCCCCTCCTGTTGGAGTTGTCTTTTTGTAATCATCTGGAACCTTAGGAAAGGCAGAGACTTGTACCTACCTCCCCCTCCTGTTGGAGTTGTCTCTTTGTAATCATCGGGAACCTTAGGAAAGGCAGAGACTTTATCTACCTCCCCCTCCTGTTGGAGTTGTCTTTTTGTAATCATCGAGAACCTTAGAAAAGGCAGAGACTTGTACCTACCTCCCCCTCCTGTTGGAGTTGTCTTTTTGTAATCATCGGGAACCTTAGGAAAGGCAGAGACTGTATCTACCTCCCCCTCCTGTTGGAGTTGTCTTTTTGTAATCATCGGGAACCTTAGGAAAGGCAGAGACTTTATCTACCTCCCCCTCCTGTTGGAGTTGTCTTTTTGTAATCATCGGGAACCTTAGGAAAGGCAGAGACTTTATCTACCTCCCCCTCCTGTTGGAGTTGTCTCTTTGTAATCATCGGGAACCTTAGGAAAGGCAGAGACTTTATCTACCTCCCCCTCCTGTTGGAGTTGTCTTTTTGTAATCATCGAGAACCTTAGGAAAGGCAGAGACTTTATCTACCTCCCCCTCCTGTTGGAGTTGTCTCCTTGTTATCATCAAAAACCTTAGGAGACTTGTACCTACCTCCCCCTCCTGTTGGTGTTGTCACCTTGTTATCATCCGGAACCTTAGAAAAGACAGAGACTTGTACCTACCTCCCCCTCCTGTTGGAGTTGTCTTTTTGTAATCATCAGGAACCTTAGGGAAGGCATCAAGCTCCTTCACTACCTTTAATGCTTGTTTCTGATTCAGGGCATTAAGTCTCCTCATCTTGAAATCTGCACACTATTCTATAGAAACACAAAGTAAACCAAGTTGACTCTAGAGAAAACAACTTAACCAAGTTGTCTGAATTGAAACTAAGATTTTTTGGCATTATTAAGCATAAACTCAGAACAGAAAAGTAAAATTTTTAAAGTGAATAGTCGGGCAAAGGAAACCAGTCTTAATGTGTTCTTTGGCCTTCCATAAGTTATTGTATACCATAATGATGGTCAAGTTCTGCTTACGGTGTCCAGTTTTGACCATTGAAATTTTGGGGAAGCCCCGTGTAAATTTAGCACAGTTCTAAATATAAATTCGCCAAACTCTTTGAAAACGAGGCTGTGTGGAAATGTCAACATGGACATGTGTTTCTCAGTCGTGTCGGTTTCGTTTCGTGTGATAAACCACTAATGCGGTATGTAAATTGTTGTTTTGAGATGATACATTTGATGCAAATGAAGTATTCTTACATTAATGACAATGCTTTGTAATCATTTTTCGATAAAAACATCTTTATACATGGAAATCGACACAAATATTCGGCCGATGCAGAGATGGGGCCCCGGCAAGGGGCAATTATTGCAGCATCGCATTCGTCGTATTTTGCATCAACCGAATCATGAAGGTTAAATACAAATAATTGTAACATAATTTCCTATTTAAAACCACACGAAAACGTTCCATACAACGTCCATGCATGTAGCTGTCAAAGATGTGACAATAAATTAGCTCATACATAGATATTTTACAAGTACAATATATGTGTTCAATTATTCGTGTAGTTTTTTGCGGAGATTTAATTAAATTATCTATGTCTCTGGTTTTTTTTCATAAACAATATTTGAGTTCTGGAGAGAGATGACATGAATGTCCAGCTGGAAGGAAAGAAACTTTTATGATGTATATGTATTGTACAATGTATATACGAATGTATGTAAACGTACATTCCATGTAGCTGCTATAGAATTACAACTAGGAAATTCTCTCAAACATTGATAATATTTAATTCTTCACATTCATGTAGGCCTATGCTGTGAGAATTAACACATCATATATATTTCCAGAAAACATATAGGCCTACATGTATGTTACTTTCCTTTTCTGTTGTTTCCTGTTCTTTTTTGTGCTCTGGAGAAAAAGATGATTGAGTTGGAAGAAAAGTAATTAATTAAGAGAAATGTGTACCACAGTACTTTGTCTGTAGCCGAGGGGTTCTATACTGTTTTAATAGTCCAGTAATTAATAATTAAATTGAAAATTTCAAAATTAAGATGAAATTGTAAATTCCATTTTTGAATGAAGTGGTTCCCCTCCTTTGAGAGTACACAGTGTGTATACCCTTTTTGGTTTTTAGGAATAATACCTGAATAGGAACCTGAAATAACATGACAATCAATCAGGTATGTGTGTGTTGGGGGGTGGGGGGGGTGGGGCTAAAAGACAGAAGAATCATGAGGTTGGGAAGTTGTAACTTGGGTGGGGGGTTGAAATATAGAAGAAATAGCTATAGATGACTGGAAGTGGAAGGGTGCTTTATCATTGATCTGGTCATTGCATATTTGGGGTTTACATGGCTTTTTATTGGTTATTTAGTCTCATTGATTTTGGAGCAACTATGAATCCATATGGTACTGTATATCTTTCTTTTTTCCATGTGTAGCTATTTCTTCTGTATTTCACCCCCTGCCCAAGTCACAACTTCCCAATAGGTACCACTTTTTTGTTTAGAACTCAAATCAAAGACAGATGTACATAGTACTACATACTACATTTTAGTCTATGTGTTTGTAATCACTGTTACTACAGTATTAATACATAAATGGTCTATGTACAAGTTACACATAGACAATAAATGTGAAATTTGGTTCAGACAAAAAGATTTGTAACATTTCAGATAACTTGCTAGTTTTATGGTTTTATTTATATGTTGAATCTACTCTCTTGTAAAGTAGAATTTAGAAATCTTAAGACAATGGTATCTATATTGCTATATGTAAAAAAAATCCTTATATTTTAAAAGTAATTGAAAAGCTATCTCACAAGCCCTGACAAACAAATGGGCAGGCATATGGATGCAAGAATTATAATCACTGGATCTAGAGGACTAATATAAACAAATATTTCTACAAAGTTAAACAATGAAAAAGTATTGCATCATAATTTTATTTAATGATTACAGTTGAAAGGAACATTTAATAAATTAATACTGTTTAAATGTTCTGTTCATGATCTTCTAGGTCCATATTGGAAAAGTTTACTTTCAAGAGCACTCAAATCAACATTCTTCAGTCTTCATATGATGCTAATTGTATGTATATGTATACATACACTTGTATACAGGTCCAAGGGATGAACTTTCTGTATTCATGTCACTATGCATGCATGGTGCCTGAAAAAAAGAACCAACAATTTTTTATATCTGTTGAATATGACAAAAATTGAAATGATCAATTTCAAATATATATAAATGAATAAATGTAGGTTCATTCTACAGGTTTTTTTTTTTTATTTTAGAGAAAACATTTTATAAGTTGTGAATGTGTCACTGATGCATTTGATAGAATCAAATATTGTTTCAAAAAAGATACAAAATTCATTATCTATAGTTCCAACAAAAATTCAGAATAATTATAAATGATACATGGCTGCAGTACATTTCAACTCTGTAAAGTTTGTCATATACACATGAACCAGGTACAGTTGTAATAAATATACAAACACTATTTATTATTATGACCAGAAATAATACTGTATATGTCCTCCAAATATCTCTAAAGAACAAGCTAAAACCTACATGTACATATGTATATGTGTATATCAGAACATATACAATACAATTTTACCAACTAACCTACAATGTAAATCCAACATACAATGTATGTGTATAACACTACCAGAACATGTACAGAACAATAATTTACAAATTAAAAATCTATAAATATATACATCAGAACTGTATGAATTGACCGGAAGCATAATATAATAGATTAATTGAAACAAATCTTAGCTTGATAATGCACTAGCGGTTACATTCTAAATGTACATGCATTACAACGGTACATTTTATAAATATACAGGGCATTCATTACCCTTAAAGAGGCCCCACGAAAGAACCGCTATTTACCCCAGGGTTACGTTTTACGCGATTGAGGAACAGGTATGAAACATGTGACCATATGTGACCACTCATTCATGAAAAAATACTGCTAGGGACTATTTACATAATGATCAAAATACGAAGACTCACTCACTATCAGCTGAGCAGGGAGTACCGGGTAGTAGGCCTAGGTACGTACAGTAGAGGTCCGGAGCCGCGTGCTCATTTGAACTGTTCTCTTCACTATAACAAATTATACTAACACTCTCCATGCGTCGTAATGTTTACCGAGTCATTTGTTGGGATTGTCGCTGCTCCATTGCCTTTCCTTTCGCATTTTAGGTGAGTCAGTTGGTTGTTTTGGCGGAAACCTTTTGGTTCAAAACTACGGTAGCCATGTTTTGTTTACTACGGAGAGTGGTGGATGTTGCGCATGCGTTAAGATTGAACTGCACTGATAGCCGGTCGGGAGCGGCGCGGCAAAATACCCAATACTACCCAATACTACATGTAAAAAGCTAATAATCTACTGTTTTGGGACTTCATATAATCAATACTATTCAATTAAACTATGTTTTGACTTTAAAAATTAGTTTTGTGTTAAAATGTGTGTTTTAAAGCCAAATATCGCCCAATACTGGCCAACGAAACGACTAAATACCCAATACTACCCAATACTACATGTAAATAACATATTAACTACACGTTTATGACATAATCTATTTATTTATGTTATATTAAAATAAAAATTGTCTTATAAAATGAGTTTTGTTTAAAAATGTGAGTTTTGAGGCCAAATATCGACCGGAAATTACCCAAAACTAGCTAACGAAACGACGAAATACCCAATACTACCCCATACTACATGTAAATAACTTACTAACAATTCTGTTATGACATATTCTATTTATCTATGTTAAATTAAAATAAAGTTTGTCTTATAAAATGAGTTTTGTGTGAAAATGTGTGTTTTAATGCCAAATATCGCCAAATACTGGCCAACGAAACGACTAAATACCCAATACTACCCAATACTACATGTAAATCACTATTTAAACATTCTTTTATGACATAATCTGTTTACTTATGTTAAATCAAAATAAAATTTGTCTTATAAAATGAGTTTTGTATGAAAATGTGAGTTGTGAGGCAAAATATCGGCCGGAAATTACCCAATACTAGCTAACGAAACGACGAAATACCCAATACTACCCCATACTACATGTAAATAACTTACTAACCATTCTTTTATTACATATTCTATCTATTTATGTTAAATTGAAATATAGCCTGTCTTATAAAATGATTTTTTGTGTAAAACGTGTGTTTTAAAGTAAAATATCTCGCCCGAAAATTACCCAATACACAACGACTATATGCCCAATACTACATATAAACTAATGTAATTAACACTTTTTTTCGATTTTTTTCTTTTGTATTTTGAATGATATTTTGCCTAAATAGCGTAATTTTATTGCAACTTTTAAATGTCAAATAACACCCTATACCGACTGAACCAACATATAACAAGAGGCCCAGAGGGCCTGTATCGCTCACCTGGTTTGTAATGCCAAGTAATGTTCTGAATACAGGTTCATTGTTTCTTTTCTGAAGGAATTTTAATATAAACCTCTAAATCCCCTTTTGGGCCCCACCCCTCCCACCCCCAGGGGGGTCAGAGCCAAAATTTATACAAGTTCTGTTCCCCTTCCCCCAAGGATGTTTATGGCCAAATTTGGTCACAATCCAAGCAAAACTCTAGGACAAGAAGTGATTTATAGGATTTACCTCTATTTCCCCTATTGGGCCACATCCGTCCTGCCCTCGGGGCCCAGAGTCAAAATTTATACCAGTTCTGTTCCCCTTCCCCCAAGGATGTTTGTGGCCAAATTTGGTTACAATCCATGCAGAACTCTATGACTAGTAGCGATTTAAAGGATTTACCTCTATTTCCCCTATTGGGCCCCGCCCCGTAATATCCTTTAAATCGCTACTTGTCATATGAGCTCTGAATGGAATGTAACCAAAAATTTGGCCAAAACAATCCTTTGGGGAAGGGGAAACAGAACTTGTATAAATTTTGGCTCTGATCCCCGCGGGGCAGGAGGGCGGGGCCCAATAGGGGAAATAGAGGTAAATCCTTTAAATCGCTACTAGTCATAGAGTTCTACATGAATGTACCAAATTCGGCCACAAACATCCTTGGGGAGAGGGGAAACAGAACTTGTATAAATTTTGGCTCTGGTCCCCCGGGGGCAGGAGGGGCGGGCCCAATAGGGGAAATAGAGGTAAATCCTTTAAATCGCTACTAGTCAAAGAGTTTCTGAGTGGAATGCTAACTAAATTTGGCCACAAACATCCTTGGGGGAAGGGAACAGAACTTGTATAAATTTTGGCTCTGATCCCCCGGGGGCAGGAGGGCGGTGGCCCAATAGGAAGAAATAGAGGTAAATCCTTTATATCGCTACTTGTAAT
>SAYR01065742.1:109331-164178 GCA_004382745.1 Argopecten irradians irradians | reverse complement strand
GTATTTACATTAAAACCTATCTATTAAAACCACCCAGTGGTCCGAGTAAAAGTGGTCTTAATAGCGAGGTGGTCTTAATTCTGAGGTGGACCAGGTTTCTTCTATGATCATGACGATCAAGAACAGAAACTCTGTATCCTAGCTGACCGCGTACATTAATATATGTACTGTATTTTTGTTTCAAAATTGAAATTTTATGAAAAATGCAATTATACATGTATATATAAATGTATATTATATATATATATATATTTTTTTTTTTTGTTCAATTTTTTGCATTTAACACATTTACAAATACATGGGACATCAACATAAACTTGACATGACATATCCATTACATTTATATAAAAAACATAGAAACATAACATAGCATGCTGAGGTATGTACATGTACGTGTGGGGAAAAAAAACCAGTTTGATATATTTTGGTTAAGAATAAATTTGCAAATTACTATATTGATCAATTAGTTTTGTCGGCCATTAGAATCTAATCATATCATATTTTAATCATGCGTATCTAATCAAAACCAATAATTTACAAATATTTTTTAAAGATTGATAAATTAGGACATATAATGACTATACCATTTATTTCTAGAGCATAGACAATTTTTTTCATTAAATTAAGTTAATGGTGTGTGCTTACTTAAATCTTAAACTGAATTTCACTGAAGTAATTGTTGACAATCTAAATGAAAATACTTTTTCTAGACATTACTTTCTATTATGTTTTAATTATAATTCAAATACATATCGTTAGTTTAATCAGAGATTTAGATAGTTATTAAATTATCTATGTCTCTGGTTTAATTATCACATAGTATCACCTGAGGTAAATGAGAATCTATGTTGTTTTAAAATTGGTATTGATCTGTGTAAATTATTATTAATATTTACGTAAATCGATTTTAATTACCCCGCCATGTGCAATGATTGGTCAAATAATAACTACGATCCACAATCGTAAAGTGTTTGAAAGACTACTGTGCAATAGTCAAGCGTACTTTTAACTAATGCAAAACCGATTGTTTACCGCAACAAAATAGATGACACATCTATTGAAATGAGATGATTGACGTTACGGTACTTCATAAATATCTGAAATAAGATCAATATATCTCATACATTAAAGAATTTTAATTCCATTGGCGTTACACGTATGAGAAAAAACTGCCTAAATCGTTCGATCTCGCCACCAGAGCTATCGAAAGAAACGTTGCATTACTTGTTGGTTTCGATCACGTCAACTTGCCAGTCACAAGTATGCAAATGATGGCGATTAACACTCTCCTAGTACAGGTAGATATCTGATAATTAGGTGACGGAAACAAAAGACTGACTGATGTAACCTGCGGGTAGTTGTTCACGGGTTGCTGCGTGCGGAAGGTGAGGCACAGCGAGGTGTGAAGTCACATGTGCCTGTGGTCATAATCAAATGGTCAATTAGTGTTAATTTAGTGGTCGTTGGGACTATTAAAATTGGTCGTAAAACGGAATAGCGGTGTGATTGTACCCCTGCTCGATTCGTCAAGAGCGGGCGCCCGCCGGCGACCCGGCGAGGCGGCTAAGTCACTCGATTCGAAGAAAAAATGCGCCGGTTGCGCGACCGGCGTACGCCGGATCAGCCGGTTTTGAATCACCGGCTAATACCGGCGCAAGATGGCGGAATAAATGTTAGATATTTGTTGACGAAACTCTCGTTAAGCAAACTCATTCCGTTCAAACATAAATTCTCCAAACATCAATATTTTCTTGTTGTATTCATTAACGGTCAGGAATTGAAACCTTCTTTTGATACACACAGGTATGTAGATATACATTTATGAAGCGAATACATCGAAATGTGCAGTGATGTTATAGACTTAGATATATAATATATAGCCCAGGTTTTGCTCTATACATATTTTTTTTCTCTACATAGTGTAATACGTACGGTATCAAGGATTTTATAGAACCAAATGGTTGTGCATGTACATTCTAGCCTGATTATAATAAAAATTTAAATTTAATGTATATAAAAATGGAATGTTTTATTCAAAGTACATAAAATTTCAAGGACTTCTCTTGGACTGTGTATCATAACAATAAAAACAGATTTTTAAGGTTTATTCTGAGATTTTACAATTTCGAAAACAACACATTTTAAAGTTCTAATGAATCGTTTCGTCAAACACATGTAATTCAGAGTGAACATAAGAACATAGATTTATATGTGTGTAAATACACAATTCAGAAAGAATGTTCAAATTGAGAATATGATGGTACGGGCATTGTTAATTCCTATGTCAAGTCACGGGAAAAAAAATTCTACTGGTGACATGTAGTAAGAAATAAATTAATAAAATAGTTAAGTTACAACAATGCCACACCAAGTATCAATTAAACCCAGTTTATTAAGATAACTCATGCTTTACTAATCGGGTTGCCTCAGCGATCTGTTGAATTTTAGTAAGAACAAATAATGATTGGCGTGTGGCCCATTGCAACAATGCATGGAAGCGACAGTGTTTGGAGCGACAAAAATGCCAGTGTCGATAATCACGCGACTGTGCGATAAAACAATCATGTCGCTCTGTCGCATTAGCGAGAAAATAAGATTGTCGCACCGACAGTGTATTTTTGTAACGTTGCAGTGTCACTCCGCGCATTGTCTCATTATTGCTTCGCGTATTGTCTTGTGATGTGTAATTAAATTCCAAGCTGTTATGCAAGAAAATTATCTCGTATGTATGTAATTCTATAATACAAATTACAATGCACCATACATTATATCAAATGTGCATTATAACAGGAACGCGCGGAGCGATTTTGTGAGGAACGACAATGCGACATGGCCGAAATAGGCCACCATATATGTTTCTATTTTCATAAGAAAACTTCAACACAAGAGATTAATGCAGTATGATGCAATTTCTTATATTTGTTCTTTTTGAATAAATCAGCATACACGTGTATATTATACAGTAGTAGCATGCACGATGAAGAAAAAAATGAGAATGGAGGCGGTTGTTCATTTTCCAAAAGGCGAAACAACATATGACATTTATCCAGTCACGGTATCTATAATATTAAACTCTAATGGATTTATGAATTTCTTAAAAGTTCTTGGCCGTATCGAAAAATACGAAATATTTGAAAAGCTAATTTTAATATATATACATTCATGTACTTGAAACTTGATAAAGCATATACCGGTAAACAGCTGATAGCTGACAGAGATTTTTTTTTCTCTCTTTCCCTCTCTTTCCCCTCTTTCTCCCTGATATGTTGCCAAAGTAATATTCGTGAAGTTATGAAGCATGAAAGTCATCCTTTATGACAATATACGTTAGTTATATATGTTACACGGTCTGACAACCATTAAATTTTGTACTTATAGATAGTATGGTGTTCTTAAACTTGCTAGATACATTTTTGTTAAAAAGGAAATCCTTGATGTCATTCATATTAGTCATTAAAGGTCAAATACGTGTACGGTATCGCTTAAACATTATATGAGATTTTATATAATATAACCAGTAAGTTTTTTCTTGATATCTGAAGAATGCCTGTTTAGTTTTTAACAAAAAAAAAATCAATTAAATTTGACATTACAAGTCACCATAATGCTGAAACTTTTCTTTATATAAACTTGACAACATAAATACTTCCTCTTTGATTGAAGGTTCTGCACTGAAATGCATTATGTGTATTTAGAATAACTGGACCTGTACAAAATGTGAGAAAATAAATCAATGTGATAAATTATTACGACCAAATAAAAAACAATTATTTGTATTAGTTTTTCAGCCTTAGTTTAAGTCCTGTTTTCTTTGGATCGTTTTCCAATTTGCAGTTATACTGATAATATAACCATTGACTTATCAATCTTTAACACTCGAATCAACTCCTATCATCCAGAAGTTTTACCGCAGCAGTACTTTCAGTACTTTGATTCTTTTTAGTAACAAGCACCTCAAATAATCCAATTGATATTTTTCAGAGAAATTACTCATCTAATGTAAAAATTAGGGACCGATTCGTTTAATATGCATATGGTGGTATATTGCCTAGGTAGAATATAAAATAATGATGTCCGATTATGTATACGACCTCCGTCATAATTTACAAAATGTAAATTAATTAGGGTGGTATATCACCATAAAATTAATATTTGCCTCATCAAATGCACACGTTTTTGCACCATTGATTATGTAGTAACCGTTTGGTTTGAAAGTTGTTGATTATTTCCTGAAAGCTACAAAAATGTGTGCTAACCATCGTACGTATAATGTACATTTCGCGTAATAACGCGATAATTTTGCGTAATAACGCCAAAGTTTCGGGTAACAACGCCAAAGTTTTGTGCAATAACGTGATTTTTTTTTCTACTAAAATTAACCCAACCGGCTTTCGTAGAAATCCATTCAAACTTTACAAAATACATGGTGTAGAGAAATTACGGCATTTGTCCGTGGATGTCCCCTTTGATCAGTCCGCAGTCAGGTCTAATTGACAGGTACATGACTCTAAGCCCCTCCTCTTCAAACAAATCCTTGGTTAGCGGACACTAATTACAGGTGTCAGTCATTATAATCAAGTGATTGACAAGGCTGAATTCTCATTGGCTACTTGATCTCTAACCAAAAGTATATTAATAATGTATAATGACTTTCACGGTACCAAGCATTTCAACCAACTTACAAATTGTATCAACCCACGCATATTCGGATTTATAGTAAGTTTTGTTTGAAAATCCTAGTAAATATGTACGGTTGCATGGGTAATTTAAGTTTTTCGGTGAAATAAAAAAAATATAATAGGCACTCTTACACTTATGACTACGAATACAATTTGGATTGTTGGTGAGCTAGGTTTACACGAAATAAATCGAAAAACTGGCTACATCGATGCATTCACTTTGTATGTACAATATTTGTATTTTTGTCACCAAAATCTTAATTGGCTGGATATTTTTCATCAGAGTTACGTAATGTACATATTTGAAAAGTTGCTTATATGACAGTGATGATCTAGTCGCTTCATCCAAGTCATTTCACACATGAAGAGAAGAATGTATCAAAGAACTTTTAGAGGAAGAAGTGATCATGACATGGAGGTAGTTCGCTAAATTATTCTCGATTTGTAGACTAAACAAGTTTTCTTATTTTGCGTCTGTCAGAAAGTCTTTCAAAGACTGTTTCGAGTAAGAAATTGAAACAGTTATTGGGTATTTATATGTTGGTTCAGTCAGTATAGGACATACAAATTTTGAAATAAATTTACACCAAAACATCATTCAAAACACAAAAGGAAGAAAACGGCAAAAGGATTGATAATTATATTATTTGTTTTTATGTAGTATTGGGCATTAATTCATTGTGTATTGGTTATTTCCGCGCGAAATTTGGCTGTAAAACACACATTTGTAAAAAAAAAAAAACGTTCATTATTGAAGGTAAAAGATACTTAATTTTAACATAATTAGATATATTATGTTATAGTGGTTAACAAGTTGTTTACAGTATTGGATAGTATTGGGCATTTAAAACTTCATTTCGATACACAGTCCATACTGAGAACTTAATGAAATATCTAAAAATGGTTCCTAAATGTACCTGAATATATTGAAACATGTATATCCATACATAATGGTCAGACTTGCTAAGTTAACCTCTAAACTGACATTGTATTCAATAAATAAGGATATGACACTATCAATTCATCTTGATCTTTATTTATACATTTATGAAATTCAATTTAATTCCGGGAGGATTTTCGCCCCAAAAGTAAAATCGTATTAAAATTCGTGATGCCTTTATATAACAAACACTTCGTAACAAGATAGATACAAATTTATATTTGTGAAATTCAATCTGTTTCCCAAGTTCGGAAAAGAAACGACGATGCGCGGGTGAATTTAGCCCAAAAAGTACAAAGCATGTAAGTTTTTCTGCAGTAAAAAAACTAGTAAAACAAGTCGCTTGCTTACTTCCTCATTTGTGTCATTTGCTGAAATATGGAATTGTACTATGGGTAACTAGTGATCATGTGATTATGGGTTTATTTCCAAATATATAATGATTTCTCTTACGTGTTCAGTACTATGTAGAATTGAAACTTACCCGATTTTCGATCTATACCAATAAAACGTCTACAAATGGTGGTTCCATATTGATATAAACTAATTCTCAGATCCCTGTGTTTCGCAATAGAAAATTTGCCGTATTGCTCAAAATAGATAATGGAACAACAAATGGAAATTGACTAATCAGTTAAATTCGCTTTGACATCGGAAGAAGTTGCAAGTGGTTATTAATATTTTTCATACTTTTGCGTTGACATAAAGACAGGAAGACAAATTAACATGTATATGGAGCAATATGCATATCCCATCTTCTACATCTAGCCAAGCATATTTTTACCATGTGTATTCCTGTAACGTACAATATGACGTTTTTCAAATATAAATTGATAACTTATAGAATATAAATGTACGGAAGTCCATTGGTGCCAAATTAGATATGAAAGATGAAAAAAGTATTGCGAATTAATGCAAAACTTGATATTTTCACTCGGCTGGAAAATACCGTATATTTTCACAATAAAACCTTGCATTTCACAGTAAAAATGTAATAAACCGTCACATTGTGGACTGCTGTGTCTCAAGGAAAGTCATTCATTTCCCACTCCCACAGCAAAATCTAGCCCAGTAGATGACAAGCACGCGCATTTTATGGACAAATAACATCGTTACATAATGTACGTTATACTTGGGAGAATAAATATTTTAAGTAGTTTTAAGTATTATAAGTAGTATTGTGTAGTATCTAGACTCATTGTGTTATGTGATATCAGGTATTTATGGATAAAGAATATCAAAGCAAATCATCTATTTTACATTTACAAATATTACTTTTTAGGCCATATATAACTCAAATGATATGTCAAGGATTTATAAGTAAGACTCTCACTTATAAATACTTGAATAATGTAAACTCGAAATTTGGATTAAATAAATGATGCATTATTTGTATCAAAGTAAAACTTATTTTTCATAAAACAATACTAATTAGAAATGTTGCTTAAAATGCTAAATTAGTTTTTTTATGTACATATGCAGTATTGTGCAGTAATGGGCATTTACTTGTATAAATGTTGTGTTTGGCGGTATATGGGTGTTTATGGCCGATATTTGGCCTCAAAACTCACATTTTCATACAAAACTCATTTTATAAGACAAATTTTATTTTAATTTAACATAAGTAAACAGATTATGTCATAAAAGAATGTTTAAATAGTGATTTACATGTAGTATTGGGTAGTATTGGGTATTTAGTCGTTTCGTTGGCAAGTATTTGGCGATATTTGGCTTTAAAACACACATTTTTACACAAAACTCATTTTATAAGACAAACTTTATTTTAATTTAACATAGATAAATAGAATATGTCATAACAGAATTGTTAGTAAGTTATTTACATGTAGTATGGGGTAGTATTGGGTATTTCGTCGTTTCGTTAGCTAGTACAGAGGATTCCGCTTATTTGCATAGGTCATTTTCCAGAAGAAAATATGCAAATAACCGGAGTATTCGAATAGGCGGAGATGACATTTTGCACCTCCGTTTGACCCCACACATACACAATGTATGTATGTGAATAGGCAAATAGATATCGTTTCGTTTACTTGATAAATACGTAAATTATTTACACTTAAAACGAACCACAAGTAATTATTTTCGAAGTTGTAAATCGATTTTAATTGTTTAATAACAAAAAAATATTCCAATATTAGATTCTTTTTTACGTTAGATCGACACGTGAATATTTGAGAAACAGCTAAACGATCGATATCAAATGCAATTAGATTCTACTAAACAGGATTGGATTTGTGTCTACAATTCTAAACCTAAATAATAAACAAATTTACGTACATTTGCCTGGCAAAATGAACTTACGATCGTGATTAAACTTCAAAGTGCCGATCAACTAGTAGTGTTGCTTTTACACATGTGCATATGAATTCGAAAATGGCGGCAGGTGATGAAGCCATGCGTTCACTCGACCTAAATGTCTTTTGAGAATTCTCCCTGTATTGTTGATCTATACGGCGAATAGCTTGATAACATTTCAGAAATTAATGCATATTCAAGTAGCAATGAAACAATTAACGTAGCAAGTATCTTTTGTATCCTAAGCTTACATACTGTACGAAACTTGCGGTAGTCATTGCACGCCGAGCTTTGATGCTTTTATGTCTCGTTCAACAGCCGCTTGATACGCACATGTTTGTCGTAGTCAACAAGACTCTGGTTGAACGAGACTACTCATGAATGGAGATTGTTGTAAGAAGCATGGTTTCTCCAACCGATCGCCGAACTAAGGTACGTTACGTTAATAAATAAACATATTTCAAAGTGCAAATGCTTTAATTAGATTGTTTGAGTCAGTGAATATACTAAATTTATGATCAACCGCTGCTGATGTAAATCGTAACAGCGTCGAATACCTTTGCAGATTCATGCATAAAATAACAGCCATACGATAACGTTAATCTGTTACCAGGATGATTTCTAGTAAAACGAAGTATTTTGAAACTTATATCGGCGAATTTCGCTAAAAATATATTGCAAAATTGAAAAATATTCGATTTTATTTTCAGAATTTCCCAAATATTTTATTCAAATAACCGGAGGTCATGTAAAAGTCTATGCAAATACACGGAGTTGAAAAACAAAGATAAAGAAGGAAAAAAATCGGGACCGCAGAATTTTATGCAAAATAACCGAAATATTCGAATAACCGTTATTCGATTATGTGGAGTCCCTGTATTGGGTAATTTCGGCCGATATCTGGCCTCCAAAACTCACCATTTTTACACAAAACTCCATTTATAAAGACAATTTTTATTTTAATATAACATAAATAAAATAGATTATGTCATAAACGTGTAGTAAATATTATTCATTAGTACGATGCATCCACATCAGCATACACTCAACACACAGAAATCTTAGCATATCAGTGTACATAAGCTCACGCTGCTCCAACGTACTATTACAGGGTAAGATAATATGTCACTAGATCGAGTGGTACCATACTGTATTGTTATTGGGTGTATATGGGTATTTAGTCGTTTCGTTGGCCCAGTAATTGGGCCGATTTTGGCTTTAAAAACACACATCTTTAACACAAAAACTAATTTTTTAAAGTCAAAAACATAGTTTTAATTGAATAGTATTGATAATATGAAGTCCCGAAACAGTAGATTATTAGCTTTTTACATGTAGCATTGGGTAGTGATTGGTGGTTATTGTAGTATTGGTAGTATTGGGTAATTTAGCCGTGCCCAGGTCGGGAGGACGCATTAGGATTCCCATAATAAATATATAATTTCTTCGCTGAACAGATAGCGAGTTTTTATGCGAGATTTGATAGTGTCGTATATTTTCTATATCTACTGAGATATATTTTAACACCATTTTCCCATTTTAGCCCTTCTTTGCCCGACTTTTCGCCTTTAAGATATTGTTTTGTTTGGTAAATTTTCAAAAGTCATACAGTCAAATTGCCACGCCTTCTGAATTCAGAGCGACCTTTCTAATCTTTAAACGACCTAAATTATTCCTCCCAGCGAAAATTACTATATAATCTAATCTGTAATTAAACGACCGTCTGTGCTCTTATGCGACGCAGCGGACCATACTTTTAGGATCCCAACGACACTCGGATGTTCTGTATTTAACGACCCAAATCACACATGCATTTGTCTTCTATTCATATATAAAGCCAAGCAGTTAAACTATCCTGTAGGGCTTTCACAACCCAGCCCCATTAAGGCAAGACAAAAGAGCTATCCATTGGCTTGGTTTATATACACAAGGGTTTCACTTTGACATAAATTAGCACTTATTCATGGCATGAAGTCTCTCGGCTTCGGTACCGATGGCCGAAGCCGTCTGCATGTCTGAGCTGGATATTGCAAAGAAATTGTGCTATTTATTCACGAATGTTTGTGATAAAAATCAAGAATAATCACTTTCCAAAACCAACTAAAATAATGTATGACAATGATTTACTCACAATAACGTCTCGACCAACGACCTGAGTAGAAAATACGGGATACTGAAAGCGACGATCAGTGTAGCCTAAGCATGATGCAGCCATTTTGGGAGATAGTAATAAAGGAGTCGGAAATAGCTGATTCCGGATTTTTTTAAATTATTTTTTTTCACACTATTTTTTCCCATTTTTTTATCTATAAAATAAATGAATAACTAAAATATAAATAGATAATTGAAAAATAAAAGTGCCTAAAATTAAATACATAATTAAAAGATGTATTAGATTATGTGATATATCATATATTTAATAATTTCCTATTATTTTGACTGTTTTTAGTACAACAAAACTGTCAAAACATGTCCCACAATATACATTGATACATGTATTTGATTGTTTCGAAAGGGGTGATTCAATTAAGAGACCAACTGTCATATGTGACCTATTTTTCAGTCTCCTTTGGAAGGTCTCTTAAAACAATTTTGACTGTATTTGCACAACATATGTCAAGGTAAAAAGGACTTGATATCTATAAAATATTGTATGCAGTCAACCAAACACCTATTGTATATGCGGCTATACTGCAGTAGATACTATATATGCAAACCACAGGCGTCTGCTTCTGGTTTTGGAAAAATATAATAAGAGGCAGCTCTCTGCACGAAGCTCTTCTAACCATAACATGTGTGTGAACATATTCCAGAACCCCTTGGACTTTGAAATCATGTCCCACAGTAAAAGTCTTGCGCCTCCATGTAGGCAGTCAGGTTCTAATTCTAGTTATCAGCACTAAATTAGAAATTTTCTCTATAGACTAAACATGCCGTCAGGATATACTTTGAAATTACCGTCAACAACAACACAATAAATTTACTGGTCAAAATGATATAGTCTTTGTGTCACAAAACCTGATGCCAAAGATGACAGCACAGATTCCCCTGCATTTTTAATAAGATGAAATCACAGCTTGGACTGAACAGTGGCTGATGACGCTCAACAATACAAAATGTAAACATATGAAGATAGGACGTACTACAAGACATTCCTCCTACAGTTTAACACAGTCTGGAACAACGTCAGAAATCGAAAAAGTAGATCAAGAAAAAGACTTAGGAGTTAATTTTGATGTGAAATTGAACTTAAGTTACCATGTCTGCAGTGTAGTATCAAAAGGAAACAAAGTACTTGGCATAATCTTCAGAACTTTCACATTTAATGGACACGCAAATGTTCTTAACCCTCTACAAGACGTTAGTCCGGCCTCATCTTGAGTACGCCTCTACAGTTTGGTCACCGCAGTTTGTAAAGGACAAAGTTGCCATAGAAAACTTCCAAAGAAGGGCAACCAAACGAGTGAACTCATTGCAAGACTTGCCGTATAGTGAACGACTAAAACCACTCTGCCTACGAACTGTTGAGTACAGGAGGATTAGGATAGACATGGTGGAGGTGTTCAAAATCATCAATGATATAGATATTGTAGACCATCAAAGAATGTTTTCCTTCGCACGATATGGATCTACCAGAGGACACTCAAAAAAACTATACAAGAGACAAGTTAGACTTAATACCAGCAAAAATGTGTTCAGTAACAGAGTCATCACACAATGGAATTCACTACCAGAATCAGTTGTATCGGCGCCAACGACCAATAGTTTCAAAAGCGCCTAAACAATCATTGGAAAGATCATCCAAATAAATTCAAACCATCACTCTATTATGTACAGGATCAAATGTGCTAAATATGGACCAAGAGACAATGAACAGTTCAATATCCCCTAAACAATCATTGGAAAGACTCAATATCCGCCTAAACAATTATTGGAAAGACCATCCCAATAATTCAAACCATCATTCTAATATGTACTGGATCAAATGTGCTAAATATGGACCAAGAGACAATTAACGGTTCAATATCCCCTTATCGAAATTATGTAAATATTTTTTCGTTTTTTTTTTATTTAAGTAATTAAAGGACGAGTTCGAGCAAGTGCATCTTAGGTACCAATATATTTTAGCTACAAGTGAGGCATAGTGTACGTCTATATATTTTATCCAGTAAAAAAAAAATGAGAAGAACTATATATTAGGTTAACAAATTAGGATACCAATGTATCAAGGATTTATAAGTGAGAAGGATTCGTGACTGTCTCTTTACATTACTAAACACCACGCGAGACGCCTATGAACCGGGAATAAAAACCATTTTTCTCAACAAATACTTGTCATATGGAATCAAACGAAACACCAGTGTAAAGTTTATTAAATTTCACAACGTTTATCACTTGCTTTAAGGACGGAAGATTTAGAGGATATGTCTTAAATTTTCGTTAAAAAAATACGACAACTCATGAAAGACGGCCCGCTTCAGAAAGTAAGACGGTAACCCTCGAACTCGCAAGCTACATCAAAGGCTGCGCCGGCGGATATCAAAGGAAAATCAGTCGTCGCCCAACGTCACGGTCAGTGCACAAACACAAAAGCTCCTGCCTTGTACTTCCCCAAAACCCAATGTGACTTATCCTTCTCATATATGTCCTTGCAATGTATATATACGTCACACCGGAAGAAGTATTTATAAGTAGAGAAGTCATCCACTAAGGGACAACCATATCTACTACTAGCCCGAGATACTCTGGCCCTGACACCAGACTTAGACATTATGACAGTTAGATGTCTGGTTTAGGGCCAGAGCGCAGTAGTACTCGAAAACCTGGAATAAGCCGACACCGTTTGGTATCGAACCAGGTACTCTCCGATTCAGACTACTTACAGAATATTACCACCGAGAATCGCCACTTACCTTGGTCTTTTCAACAAATGAATAATTTATCTACTCATAGCCATCCATTTCACCATGCATGCACGGTCTATTGTGTCAACACAGTAGTTTCTTTTCCGCAACTTTAAATTTCACTCATCAACGTCACCATTTTCTCGTAGTATGCAAATCCTCTTTGATCTCGACGGATTGCTATATTTGGGTAGATATGATATTCATTTGTTGAATAGACTAAGGTTAGTGGTGATTCTCGGTGGTCAGTCTGAATCGGAGAGTAACTGGCCCGATACCAAACGGTGTCGGCTTATTCCAGGTTTTCGAGTATTACTGCGCTCTGGCCCTAAACTAGACGTCTATCTGTCATAATGTCTAAGTCTGGTGTCAGGGCCAGAGTATCTCGGGCTAATCTACTACGAGCCATGACATTCAAGAGGCATCTTCACAAGCCAAGACAGGCTTTTTTTTGATGCAGCTTTTAGTCAGCCAAATGTTCAGCCAAAAGAGTCTACATCAACTGTGCTCTTGTTTCAGATAAACAATTTGCAGTTGCTACTGCAGTAGTTTGTCTAATCCCTATTGAGATTCCTCCTCTAGACTCTTTTATATTCGGACGTCTGATAGATGTCTCTCGTCGGAATCCCTACTCGAGCCTTCTAAACTTTATTCTGGAAAATCAAGTCAGGTTGACCTACCTCTTGTAAGGGTCTATTACAGAAATAATCCAACTGCAGTGGTTTCCATACTAGCACACATCGCTAGTGGAGATATTTTTCTCTCCATACGCACATATATTATTTAGTGACACATATTAAAAATAAAGAACCATCCCATATTGTAAACAATGTTATGTTCCATCGCTACTTTGAGCAGCCATTTTGAAAGTCCCTCTCTGTCATGTGACCACTATAGTCTGTTTCAATAAAATTCATTACCTGTATAACCTTATTCCATTCAGTGTAATAGGCATTATCTGGAACGCACTATAGTGGTCATGTGACAGCGAGGGACTTTCAAAATGGCTGCTCAAAGTAGCGATAGAACAAGACATCATTTGCAAAATGAGATGGTTCTTTGTTTTCAATACATGTAACTTCATAATATATGTGCGTTTTGAGAGAAAAATATCTCCACTATCGATGTGTGCCAGTGTGGGAACCACTGCAGTTGGATTATTTCTGTAATAGACCCTTACAAGAGGTAGGTCAACCTGACTTGATTTTCCAGAATAAAGTTTAGAAGGCTCGAGTAGGGATTCCGACGAGAGACATCAGACGTCCGAATATAAAAGAGTCTAGAGGAGGAATCTCAATAGGGATTATAGTTTGTCATCGATTTTTACATCGTAGCATTTAACTTTTTCCAACATATCTCTACGGGTTCGCACAGAAATCAGATTTATAACCCTCTTTTTCAAAAGTGCGAGTACAATTACCCATATCTCTGGACCACTGAACCTATCCCTACTTATATATTATTTTCAAACCAGAAGCAGACGCCTGTGATAAAACATAAATCATTAACTGCATGATTATTAACTGTTAGTGACCGAAATATATGCCGAACCATGTACACGAACACAAATTGCTTTCCCGAAATGTATATTTTTATAAAGCAGCCAAAATTGGCCACCTTTCGCAACTTACCTGACTAGTTACAACTGTTAGTAATCTTGCATTTATGCGTTTCAATAAGTTGAAAACTTACTTCAGTGATGTGTACAGGAAGTGTCAATTAAAACAATAAATTTCGATACGGAACGGGTTTTAAATTCCGGACAATATGTTATACTATACTAGGCCATAGTTGTGGGTTTTCTTTTCTGTTTTGCGTCATTTTGATTTTCTTAAACCTACCAGCCAGCAAGGCTAAAAAAACACATACAAGAAATTAAACACAATATTTTGCTATGGAATTAAAGATTTTTGTGGGTTCAAATTGATACTGATTTTCAAGGACGTAGGCCTACTTATAAATCCTTGTGATTTTGTACATTTTTCTACAAAAATAAGTTAATTCATTTCAACTGATCAAATTTAGAAAAATGTTTTCTTTTCATAGATTGTACATTTACGGAAATTGTAGGTAACATTACTTACCCTGTTGCACACCTCTTTTATTGCCCAGTTCGGAAAAATGTTTGTGTTTGTTTTTTCACTCAAGAGAGCTATAACCTACCAGCACGGGGAGGCAAAACAGAAAAAAAACTAGTACTGTAATGATATTGGTCAATGCTAGAGACGGACATAGCCAGTGCAACAATGTGAATGCAATCAATATTTTCCGAGCAAATAATGAATATGAAATATGAATCCGCTTTGTTCGTCGGATTTATTGGAAATGGCGATCCATTACCCAAATTGTGAAGGACCAATATTATCGTGACTCTGAATGGTGCGATATACAAAATGCCATTTTTTTAATAAATCTACCAAGAAAACGACATTAAAAATCGACTTTAGAACAAAACAGAGAAACTCATACAATCATAACCAAATGTGAATAAAAGCATTGAACGTTTTTCAGTTGGCATTCATTACCAATATATGAATGCCAACTGAACAGAGGCAGATTCAACATGAAGCGCTATCGCGCTTCAAGGTATTTGCTTCTATCCAGTTGGCATTCATATTGGCAGAGATTTAAATAGTTTAATCAATTATATTTAAATCTCTGATATAGGCTATGAATGCAAACTCAAAAATGTTCAATGCCTAAATATAATAATGCCACTGATTTTTTCGGGACGTAATTAGTTATTTTTAAGGACTTACTCCTCTGAGAAGTCAAAATTTTCTTGTATTAAACTTTTTCTCTCATGTAGATTTTTGAAAATGTCTGTCCGTGTGCTCGTTTTTGAGCTATTGTCACTCAAAAATACCTAGTTGACAAAATATTGGATTTTATGGAATTTTGCCGTTTTTACCACATACACAAGAAAATAAAGCCATAATTTCCTAATGCGGTGTTTGATATGGTATCATTTCACACATTAATTAATGCTCAATATTTTAATTACCACGAACCCAGTGAAGATTTATAACAACAATTAGCTCGATACAGCTAAAAATGCTGGCGCAGTGATAATATTTCAGTAAAAAAATGGTAAATCTGTGGCTCTACTCTAAGCGGAAAAAGATCCAATTTAAAATTGGCAGCCAAATGGTTCATTCCTTAAAATCCCTGTATAAAAAAAAAATCTTCAAAAAATAGAAATAATAGGTTTTGACAAAATTTGCATCTGGCTACTTGCTACAGAAAATGATAGATTTTAATTGAAAATCTCATAACTTTTTTATCTATGTTGAAACGAGACTTCAACGGGACTGAAATCTCAGAAGAATACATCCTTAATATTTGATGATCTTGAAGCAAAATTAAACTTTTTATATAGAACACGTCAACTTTTACTATGGCTCATTTTTGTAAACGTAGTAACAAATAACTTTAAACTTATTCCCAAAAAGTAGCCCTCCGATGCGCTCGTGCCGAAAAATGAGAAAAACGTGATTGATAAAATGTTTTAAACTAGATATCATTCAGACTGCGTATGAATTCATGTCATAACCATTGAAAATATTAAGTTTGTGTATCTCAGATGGCCTCCTCGATACTCCAGGGGTTCCGATCACATGCGATCTCTACATCCCTGGACTATCTCATAGTAAAATTGAAGGCAGCTCAGGGAAAAAAATCTGAACCAATCACATACCCCAAAAACATTTGACATACAAACATAAACTTCCATGGATAACAAACTCTCTACGTAGACTCATCAACAAATCTAAACGACTTCACGCCAAATGTCGCTCAAATCACCAACTAACACAAACATACAAAACACTAAAAGCAGAGGTACAAAAACAGATACGAAATGCATACCGTTCTTACTTAGAAAAAATGATTAAAGATCTCCCTACAGACGAGCAAACCACACCAAAAACACACAAACGATATAACCCTAAGAAATTATTTAGCTACATCAAAACAACTCGAAAAGAAAACACTGATATTACAGCCCTACGTGAAGATGGTCAACTTGTAACAGACACCACCACAAAAGCAAACATTCACAACAGAACAAAACCATAACATACCAAACAAAGGCCAATCACCACACCCCATTATGCCTCAAATACACATAACATGCTTGGGAATTACAAAACTCTTAGAAAACATAAACCCACATAAAGCTTCAGGGCCAGACCAAATACATGGGAAAATACTCAAAGAACTAAAAGACGTAACAGCACCCATTCTCACAAAAATATTCACAACATCTCTCACCACAGGAAAACTACCACAAGACTGGAAGCATGCTCATGTTCACCCTATATATAAAAAAGGAGACAAACACAACCCTACAAATTATAGACCAGTCTCACTCACCTCAATTTCATGCAAACTCATGGAACATATTATAACAAGCTCTACAATGAAACACCTCGAAAACAATAACATTCTCTATGATTTACAACATGGATTCAGAGCGTCCCGATCGTGCGAAACACAACCTAGTCACCTTTATACATGAATTAACACAAACCATAACAACAACAAACAAACAGACATTATCATCATGGACTTTGCCAAAGCATTTGACCAAGTCCCGCGCCATCGCCTACAATACAAACTCAAATATTACGGTATTACAGGACAAACACTTACATGGATTACAGACTTCTTATCACACCGCACCAAACAGTTGTACTTGAAGGGAAACAATCAGAAAAAATACCAGTTACGTCAGGAGTACCTCAAGGAACCTGTTTGGGCCCAATACTCTTCCTTATATACATAAACGACTTCCCAGAATACATCAAACACAAGCACCCTCAGACTCTTTGCAGATGACAGCATATTATAACAAAACCATACATAACACACAAGATGCACTCAAATTACAAGAAGATCTAGACGCAGCAGGTAGGTGGGAGGAAGATTGGTTAATGTCCTTCCACCCGACAAGTGTAACGTCCTTAGCATCTACAACAAACGCACAAAAGCCAATTATACATACAAACTCCATGACCAACAAATTACAACAAGTAACATCTTGCAAATACCTAGGAATCACAATACAAAATGACTTACGATGGGACACGCACATCAACAACATAACCGCCAATGCTAAACAAGACACTAGGATTCTTGAAACGAAACCTACAGATAAACTCACAACATATAAAAGAACATGCATACAAAGCCATATGTCAGACCCAAACTGGAGTTATCATCATGCAAATCGAAAAAACACAACGCAGAGCAGCACGCTACACAACAAGCAGATACCACAACACAAGTTCAGTACAAGACATGATGGAAAACCTCAACTGGACCTCATAGGCCATGGGGCTGGAGTGGTCCCACATGCACCCCTCCCCCCCCAACCCTCGAACCAATATTTTTCTGAACCCTTATGACCAACTGATCACAAATCCAAATGTTTAACATTGCATAAAGTTGGGAATGAACTTCCGGTTATGACGTCATCAAGATGGCCGCCATCTCGAATTTCACTAAAAATTGAAAAAAAGTCATAACATTAACATTTTTCAACTGAAGTAGACAAATGAAGGTATCAAAATGACCACTATAGAACAACAAATACATATCAGGACCAAAAAACCAATAAATGTAGTGATTTCTACGCAGGAAATTAAAAAATCGGATTTAAAGCTCAAAAATGGTGATTTTTCAGCAAATTTTTCAATATTTGTTTGAGCAGCAAAAATGTTTCCCACAGCAATCTATTATTTCTAATAGGTTTTTTGACCACTTATCAATCAGTGTAAGCAACGAAAACAACCAAAACCAATGTTTACATCGTGTAAGTTCCGGTTATGACGTCATCAAGATGGCCACCATCTTGAATTTCACTGAAAAATGAACAATAGTCAAAACATTGACATTTTTCAACCTGAAGTAGGACAATGAGGCATCAAAATGACCCACAATAGAACAACAAATACATATCAGGACCAAATAATCCATATATGTAGTGATTTGAACGCAGGAATGAAAAAAATAATATTTTCAGCTCAAAAATAGTAATTTTCAGCATTTTTTCATATTTGGCTTGACGCAGCAAAATTGTTTCCCACAACAAATTATTATTCAAAATCAGTTATTTGACCTCTTATCAATCGGTTAAAAACAACAACACACAAAATATATAGAAATGCAAAAAGAAAATTTTTTATACATCATTTGGTTTAGAAAACATCACCGGATGCGGCATATTGATTATTTTTTCCAAACCGCTAACACTACATTTTCCTGGTGTCTTGGAATTTCCTGAATTAAACATTGGCTATTGACGATTTAATATCTTAACAAATTTGAAATTTAAAGTTGGCTGAATATCTAAGTGGGACCTTCAAAATAATCCATTTTCATATTCGAAATTTTTAGACTAGTAGCCTCTCAAACTGAATTATTAATAGCAAAACGCTAACTAATAGCTATTGGGATCAAATTAAAGTTCCGTAAATACCATGACACTTTTCCTAAACATATTGTGTCTTTTAGAATGAGCACATCCATTGTTTATTTCCTGTGTATAACGCAAGGAAATATAAGATGGTTACTGGCAGTGTCACATATTTCTTAATGGTAATCATTTTCGTTGTGCGTGCTTTCTCGCCAGAGTGTCGTCTTCGACCTCGGTGACCTGATGTGACATTACATTACCGGGTTACCATCGTGGTTCTAACTTATCAACTATCCAATGGTCGAGTTAAGATCAGAAACATCGCCTTCAGGGATGCGGAGCTCTTCTTTTTCCAACGTAGTTTTCACCTAGATTCACATATCGTATATGATGTTCCAGACTTCCCTGGCATGATGGAAAAGACACCAGATCACAATTCTGCGGAGGGTTGAGTTGGTTCTTCCTTAATTCGTATGAAGCACAATTCTCATTCTTGTGAACCTCAGTGACCATAAGTGGCACAGGTGGATTCTTTGAGGTCATAAATGAGGTCTGCAGTGAAGTTTCACTCTTTGCCAAGTCTGGAAAGCACTTTAGAGAACTCTCTTACTGGAGAGTCTTCAAATGGTCTCTTTGCGCATACACCAGATGTGACACAACCAGCACCTTCAAGGAGTGGGAGAAGTCAGACCAATTGAAAAACATTTAACATTTTATGCCCTCATTAATGACCTCGATGATATCACCTGTGTCATTTATGGTTGCACGAGGGTCCACAAGATTCTTCATACGAATTATGGAGTTATGTGCTAAGGAGAACCAATCCACCATTGGAAGAATGTGCGTCTGGTGTAATTTCCATTATGCCGGAGAAGTCTGAAACAGCATATACGTACGATATGTTAGAATCTGAAAGAGATCCCACATCCCTGAACCTGTTGTTCCTGATATGAACTCTGGCCGTGGATGGGTCATAAAAGGCTAGCAAAACACTGGTAATGCAGTGTCATATGAGCTCATCGACATAGAAGACGTCGATCTGGCTTTCGACGAATTGGATACTGATATCTCGAGTACTCTGATTCGGACTGCATGTACCAGCTACCAGATATGCCGTGTCTCTTCAATGGATAGGTCAGTGAGGCGAGAAAGCACGTACAATGATAATGGTTATCATTGAGAACCAGTGAAAGACATATTAGTGACATTGTAGTAACCATCTGACATTTTGCTTATGCTAATGCATAGGAATAAAACATGAATGTGCTCATTTTCGAAGACACAAACGCTTTTGGAACCGTTAATGATATTAACGGAAAACACAGGCTTAGCTTAGGTTACATTTGTCAGTAGGTGTTGTGTTATTTTTAGACGCTGCTAATCTACAAAATTGAGGGTATAACAATAATTCTTTTTTTGCATTTCTATATATTGTTGTTTTTGTTTTTACTGATTGATAGGAGTTTAAAAATAACTGAATACGAGTAATAATTTGTTGTTGGGAAAACATTTCTGCTGCGTCAAGCCAAGTATGAAAAATTTGCTGAAAAATCACCATTTTTGAGATTAAAAGCTTATTTTTTTTTTATTTTTTCCCGTACAAATCACTACACATATTGGATTATTTGGTCCTGATATGTATTTTGTCGTTCTATTGAGGTCATTTTGATACCACATTTGTCTACTTTAGTTGAAAAAATTCAGTGTTATGACTATTCTTCATTTTAAGTGCAATTCGAGATGGTGGCCATCTTGATGACGTCATAACCGGAACCTATACAATGTTAACATTGGTTTTTGTTGTTGTTGTTGTTTAAACTGATTGATAAGTGGTCAAAAAACTTTTTTGAAATAATAGATTGTTGTTGGGAAACATTTTTGCTGCGTCAAACAAAATATGAAAAATTTGCTGAAAAATCACCATTTTTGAGCTTTAAATCCGATTTTTTCATTTCCTGCGTAGAAATCACTACATATATTGGATTTTTTGGTCCTGATATGTATTTGTTGTTCTATTGTGGACATTTTGATACCTCATTTGTCTATTTTGGTTGAAAAATGTTAATGTTATGACTATTTTTCAATTTTTAGTGAAATTCGAGATGGCGGCCATCTTGATGACGTCATAACCGGAAGTTCATCCCAACTTATGCAATGTTAACATATGGATTTATGATCAGTGGGTCATAAGGGTTCAGAAAAATATTGGTTCGGAGGTTTGGGGGGGGGGTGCATGTGGGACCCTCCTAGCCCATGGCCTATCACTACAAACATGCAGAACAAGAACACGTTTAATTTTATTTTATAAAATCATACACCATCATGTGGCAATAAACTATAGTCAAATTGACTCAATCTGACAGACTTCAGGACGAGACAATCACACCCATTCACATATAGACATATAGCTGCCACCAAGGACATATTCAAACACTCATTTTTTCCACACACAATTAAACAATGGAACATCCTACCGGTGGCTACAGTACAAAGCACTACACTAGAGGTCTTCAAGTCACATATCCTAAAAACAGAACTTGAAGACCTAAACCCCACTCCCTAAAATTTCTATCATATTTTTATTATATAACTGTCACTAAAAGAAAATAATAAAAAAATAACATGCACCTTCACGATCACTGTAAATAACTTCACTCTTTTTTTCCACAATCACGCCTCTGCCAATCCGCACAATGTAATCATCGGCATCGATGGATTTGTGTTCTTTATAAGAAGAAGAAGAGAAGAAGACAGGCCTGCAAAAATTGTCGTTGAAGACCATAGAGAGAGCGATGGACAACATCAAAGCCACACAGTCAATCACAGTGTACCGTTATACAGCTCTTTTAATGTACATCAAAGGACTAAAATACCTGTTCAACTTCTGTTGCCTCCAGTTTTACAATGAGATAGTCCAAGGGTGTATAGATCGTAAGTGATCGGAACCCCTGGAGTATCGAGGATGGTCAGATGGTAGAGAGCACCGTGTGCTTGAGGTTCAGTGTTTGAATCACTCCTATGTTTGACTATTATTTCTAGTTTAACAAACAATTGCCAGGCTCCTCCACATTTTTCGTACTTCGTTTTAGAAAATTTTGCGCTGCGCGGCGCATTCCCTAAAACGGTTCAAGCACATAATGCCCAAACCTCAAAATTCAATACACATTAACTAGAGACTAAAATTGTCCATCGAGGGATTCTACTATTTCAAAAAATGTCTCCTAAAAGATTACTTTGTTTATATGTCTTAAAGGATTTGTGCAGTCAAAAATGATAATTTCAGTTTATGCTGGAAATGGCTTTATTAGACCGTGTAGAAACCTCTTTGTGCCGCGCTGGACAGGAATAACCTGTAAACCGCCGATATCGAGGTCAAATTTTCTGACCACCCGATTATGCATATTTTCTAGCTCTAAACCGTGTGACGTCATAATAGTCCGTGGCTTATATCTGGTGCTATCACTTACATCGACGGTCACAGGAAAGTCGATAATTTTTGTTTATACAAGTCAGAGATTTAAATCTCTGTACAAGTGTAATTACTTTTGAGTGAAGTTAATCGTACAATAACTTTGGCTCTAATATAAATAACTAAAAGAGTAAAATTCGGTGTTTCAAATACTCTGATTTATGCTCTAATCGCAGGTATCTTCGTGTAATTATGAAAGAAAATCCACACAGAAATAAAAGTTTCAGATTTTTTGTCGGGGAGTTCAGCAACGAATAAGCTTTAATTAGATAATATTTTCCTGTAGTTTGTATCTTTGATACATTGTGAATTGCAAAGTTTGTGACTGTAAAATGAAATTTTACGTAACAATTTAAGAAATCCTTGATTAATGCATCAAGGATATGATGCTTGACATACGTTCACACCGATGATTGATCATTACAAACATTGTGTTGCTAACCGAATAAATCGAGATACATTTATTGCAATACCGTAAAACGTTTCAACATGTGGTAGAAAGAATTTACTTTTGATATTATAAAAGATCATATAATTGAGATATTAAGCTAAACAAACTATTTTTTTCAGACCGTGCGGTCGCTTTCAATTTTTAATCGATATACGAGTAGATACACCGATATTATAGATATATAACTAGTCTAGCCATGCCTTTCGTTTGAAGCCATCTGTATTAATGTTTTTGTTTTTTTACCGAGGCTATGGAAAAATAAAATTAAAGCTTTCGAATGAAATATGATTGTGTCTATGACCCACAGTCCGTTCTTAGTCTCCGTGATAAACACGTATATTTCATTGACTATATTAAAAGACTAAATGTACATCGCTAGAACCGTGACCAATTTCACGGCTATTTGCGTCCAATTTGATCATTCGTTGATCTAATAATAAAATATCAGAAACAAAAGTATCCATAATTTAACATTTATTCTGCCAAAGAAATGTTTTACAGAGGTGTATAATTTACAATGTAGTGTTGTTAGAATAAATAGTTTCCAATTTGAAAAAAATACGTTGTACAAAAGAAAGAACAAAACACAGCAAGAAAACCTATCAAAGATATTAAACAATTTCACTGTAACAAGCATTGTAGAATATCTAGGCATAAATTCTACATGTATAATGAAATGATTAGTTACAAATTAGTGCCGTCAAGGATTTATATGTCTCATATACGTCCTTGGTGCCGTGTTTCGTATTTTTCTATCATTATAATGTACAAGACAATATATAAATTCTTATAAATAAAATAAACAAAATCAACGCTGAATATAAGCTGAAATAAACATGTGTTCCTTTTTTAAACATTTTTTGTAACGGGGCCGTTTTGACTGGGGCCGTTATTGCAGTGGGGCCGTTCTGATTGGGGCCGTTTTTACAGTGGGGCCGTTTTAACTGGGATTCTGTTATGTAATACCTGGACCAGGATGTTGTTGACCTGTACACAACGCCATTCATCGAACTCACCTGTAATTACCTGGCCGCGGGCAATTTTTTTTGGTTTGTGATTTGAATTATGGAAACCCCGTACATATATGCTCTAGTTTTTTTTTGTCACCTCCATTTTTAAAATGAAGATGTAAAAGCAAATGGAAATAAAATATCCCTGATCATACCTAGGAATATATATTACATACACACATATATATGTCGTACACAGGTAAAACAAAAATGGAAGCTGACTTATTCAGAAACAAAAATGGTTCTAAGAACTATTTCAACTAAAGCTTTAACCTTAAAGGATTTGTGCAGTCAAAAATGATAATTTCAGTTGATGCTGAAAATGGCTTAATAAGCACGTGTAGAAACCTCTCCGTACCGCGCGCGACCGGAATAACCCGTAAGCCGTCGATATCGAGGTCAAATTTTCTAGCTCTAAAGCGTGTGACGTCATAATAGTCCGTGGCTTATAGCTGTACTATAACTGATGTGCTATCACTTATATCGACGGTCACAGGAAAAGTCGATAAACATTTTTTTATGATTATTTTTGAGTGAAGTTAATCATACAATAACTTTGGCTCTAATATAAATAACTAAAAGAGTGAAATTCGATGTTTCAAATACTCTAATTTATGCTCTAGTAGCAGGTATCTTCGTGTAATTATGCAAGAAAATCCGCACAGAAATAAAAGTTTCGGATTTTTTTTTGTCGAGGAGTTCAGCAACGAATAAGCTTTAATTAGATAATATTTTCTGTAGTCTGTATCTTTCATACATTGTGAATTGCAAAGTTTGTGACTGTAAAATGAAATTTTACGTATAACAAGTAAAGAAATCCTTAATTAAAGCATCGAGGATATGATGCTTGACGTACGTACACACCGATGATTGATCATTACAAACATTGTGTTGTGATTCTAACCGAATAAATTGATATACATTTATTACAATACCGTAATACGTTTCAACATGTGGTAGAAAGAATTTATTTTTGATAGCATAAAAGATCAAAATAATTGAGATATTAAGCAAAACAAACTATTTTTTAAAGACAGTGCGGTCGCGTTCAATTTTTAATCGATATACGAATAGATACACCGATATAGATATATAATTAGCCATGCCTTTGGTTTGATGGTTATGTAATACCTGGACCAGGATGTTGTTTACCTGTACACAATGCCTTCATCGAACTCACCTGTAATTACCTGGCCGCGGGCAATTTGCTATTCGGTGGACTATATCGGGTATTTGGTATTGTCTTACTGTCAATCAGGTTAGGACATCTGTTAATTGGATTGTGATTTGAATTATGGAAACCCCATACATCTATGATCTAGGTATTTTATTGTCACCTCAATTTTTAAAATGAAGATGTAAAAGCAAATGGAAATAAAATATCCCTGGTCATACCTAGGATTATATATTACACACACATATGTATATATATATATATATGTCGTACACAAGTAAAACAATAATGGAAGTTGAATTATTCAGAAACATCGTTATAGCAGAAGTTTGAAATAAAAACACTCATTATAGATATATTCATGCTTAATTTTGGGATTTCACTCTTAAAAAGATAGTGGTACATTATACTGTTTTTTTATTAAACTGAAATTTACATTATATGGTATATAAATCTCAGTCCAGACTAATCCGAACATCATTGTGATATCGCTATCAAATTGGACTGATTATCTAATCGTAAGTAAGAATATGCTTGTTTGAATTTTTGAAATGGTGTAAATGGAATGTTTTGAAACTGAAAATATCTACATCACAAAGCTAGAATAACCATTTACTCGAAAAACTTAAATTGTAGATCTATAGGGTTATATATAAATTGTATACATTATATCACGTCAACCTTGGTAGTAAATCATGTTACTGTTCGAAGCAACCACATGTACTATTTAAGAATAAATTATAAATTTGCCGTTTGTTTAATAACAATGAAATACACTACTAGAGAAAGTCTTTTTTGTTTCTACCCTTAGCTATCTTGAAAAGTACATTAGATCAGTGAAAATTAATTGTTCTATTTACATTATTTCTGTAGTGTCCCGCTTTATAACCCTACCAAGCGCAGTAGGCAGTCATATTAGACTATGAACTGCAATCGCTTATCATGACGTCATTATCGTTGTGACGTCACATTTGTCGTGCAAGCACTAACGGCTGTTCAAATCGCTGTTCCAATCCTTGACGATAACGAAAGATTAATTCACTATAGATACAAAATCCCTTATCATTTCAACATAAAATTGTAGCCAAAAGTAAATATAAGCGCGATTCATGCTGGATTTTCATCTTTCCAGTTGGCATTCACATTGGCTATGAATGCCAACTGAAAGATGTTCAATGCTTAATTGTTCTCACACTAAATATGGCTTTCTGATTAGCTGCTTCATACCATAGAGGATACTCACAGAAGTTTGCAAACAAATTTGTTTTATATTTATTTCATAACTCGATGAAATAGAAAAAATAGTGATGTCAATTAAACATTTTTTATTTTTTAATTTCATCGGGGTATGAAAGAAATTTTGTTTGCAAACTGTGTGAATCCGCTATGCGGATTCTCACTTATGTTTACAAACAAAATTTATTTCATAACCCGATGAAATTAAAAAAATTAGTGACTTCAATGCTTATAATTAATTTTCCATGCTACTTTATAAGTGAAATACGTATACACGTACGATTCCATTGATTTTTTCCAAGGGGTTATTTTTTGCAAACTTAATACGCGACGTAAATGTTTCTATTGTGACGTCACGATAACGTCGGATTTCCGCGCCAATCGCTGATTTTTTTTTCTTCGTGGAATGCAAAAACTGAATAGGCCAATCAGAAAGCCAGAAACAAAGAAAAAATAATTATTGCTTTCACCAGAGACAGCTCTGCTTACGTCAGTGTATCTATTGTGATGTCACGATAACATCGAGTTTCTCTTTTTTCTTATTCATTTAATTAATTTCCCAGACTATTTCATAAATAAAATACGTTTACATGTACTGTACGAATCCATTGATTTTACGCGGATTCACACAGTTTGCAAACAAAATTTCTTTCATACCCCGATGAAATTAAAAAATAATGACATCAACCAAGGACGTATTATAAATCCTTGCATCAATGCTTAAATAATTCACTTTTCTTTGTTTCCATACTAAATTTACGGCAAGTCAAGTTACTTTTTATTCTATTAATTCCGATATCAGAATTAAATTTCCGTTATCTAATTTCCGATACCGGAAATTCTAACTCCTCTATATCGGAAATTTTATTTTTTCATATCAGGAATAAGAAAAACATTTTCCATATCAAAAATTCTAATTCTGATATGGGAAACTCTATTTCCGATACCAGAATTAGAATTTCCGATATGGGAAATTTTGTGTATATCTATCACAATGGTGTGTTAAATGGTTAATTTCTTTCCTATGGTCATAAGGTATTTGCATATGCAAGGAGACCATAGAATCATACGCCTAAATTAGTCAATGCCAATGCAAGGTGCTATGTGGCAGCAAATACTATACGAGTTATCTACCTTTAATAAATTCGCTTTTCAAAATGTACATTTTGTGTAATAAATACCAATTAATATTATAAAAATACATTCAAAAGTTTAATCAAGTTTTATTCTAACAGGTATAACTATACGAAAAGCAATTAGTTCCACTCGTTAGTTTTAATTTAAGGATAATTCGAAAAGCTACCGACGGAGTAAGGAATCACATTGGAACAGCCAATGAAAATACCTTGATCAACGTTTCAATGGGCCTCCAGCGGCTTGCTTAGGTAGGCTATTGGTCAGCATTGTTTGAATCAGCGGACGGCAATTAACAATACCTGTAATCGGTGACATGCGGAAGTAGGTAAGTAATCGACACGCACATACGGATATTACCCATGATTTTAGTGAAATTCAAAATATTGGATTAGGCCTACAAGTGGTTGAATCCGAAGAATTCAACTTGTCAATCAACATTAGACAATTTTGCAACGACGTCGACCAATACATTGGATTATGAGACCAGAGTTTTTACACATTTCGTCAGCGTTCAATTCAAATGAAGACAAGAAGTAAATGATATGTTTACTGTGCAGGTAAAAAAACCATGAACGTATTATGTTCGTGGAATTCAAGGATTTGTAAAGGTGTGTCTGTGACCCGGATTTAGAGCAGCTTTGTTTACGATTTTCACCTGTGCTCGTCGGCCATATTTGATTGATAAAATATGGCGGCGTCGGTGCATTCCTTGTAAACGGAGTCACGCCGAGAATGTGAGGGCTGGTTGTGAAATGTAGGTAGCCTAGTTTTGTAGACATGTGTGCCCATTTCCTGTCTGCTGGAGTTCCATTACAACATCAACAGTTATGTTGGTTGTATCTAACCTCGTACACACATGTGGCCCCTCCTTTTGGAGTCTCATCGATGATTGCTCGGCTTTCCGAGAGGAATAACATAATAAGATTTGAAAGATCGTAAACATATGTAGCTAGTTCTACCAAGGTTTATTTTGCATGATCAGTCATCTGTAACTATACAAAGTTCACAACCCTGCATATGCGTATATTTACATTTTCACTCCTACTTGGCATTTATCAGTCTATGAACTGTTATCCGCTTATTATGACCTCATTTTCATTATATTTACATTTTCACTGCAGTCCCACTATGTAACCTTAAAAAGCGCAGTTGGCAGTCATGTAGACTATGAACCTCAATCACTAATTATGACGTCATTATAATTGTGACATTATGACGTCATTATAATTGTGACATCACAATTATCGTGCCAGTGCCAGCTGTTCCATCCATGACGATAAGGAATGAATAATTCATTATAGATTCAAAATCCCTTGGTATTTCAATATAAATTGTAACCAAATGTAAATATAAGCATCGAACGTCTTTCAGTTGGCATTCATAGCCAAAATGAATTTCAACTGGAAAGAGGCAAATCCAACATGAAGCGCTAGCGTGCTTCATGGAATTTGTCTCTGTCCAGTTGGCATTCATATTGGTTATGAATGCCAACTGAAAGAAATTCAATGTTTAAGTGACTTCACAATTGTCATGCTAGCAATCACCAAATATACCTGTTTATTTTTAGCCCACCATCATCGGATGGTGGGCTATTCAAATCGCCTTTCGTCCGTGGTCAGTGGTCCGTCCGTCCGTCCTTCCGTCCGTTAACAATTCTTGTTACCGCTATTTCTCAGAAAGCACTGAAGAGATCTGTCTCAAATTTCACAAGCAGGTTCCCCTAGGTCCGTAGTTGTGCATATTGCATTTTTGGACCGATCGGTGAACAAGATGGCCTCCAGGTCGCCATCTTGGATTTTAATAGTTGAAGTTTGTTACCGCTATTTCTCAAAGTATTGAAGGGATCTGTCTCAAATTTCATGTGTATGTTCCCCTAGGGGTCTAGTTGTACATATTGCATTTTTGGACTGATCAGTGAACAAGATGGCCGCCAGGCCGCCATCTTGGATTTTAATAGTTGAAGTTTGTTGCCGCTATTTCTCAGAAAGTACTGAAGGGATTTGTCTCAAATATCATGTGCAGGTTCCCCTAGGGCCCTAGTTGTGCATATTGCATTTTCGAACTGATCGATGAACAAGATGGCCCACAGGACGCCATCTTGGATTTTGACAATTGATATTTGTTACCGCTATTTCACAGAAAGTGCTGAAGGGATCTGTCTCAAATTTCATGTGCAGGTTCCCCTAGGGCCCTAGTTGTGCATGTTGCATTTTCGAATAGATCGGTGAACAAGATTGCCGACAGGCCGCCATCTTGGATTTTGATAGTTGAAGTTTGTTATTGTTATTTCTCAGAAAGTTCTGAACCAATCTGTCTGAAATTGTATATGTAGGTACCCCTAGGGCCTTAGTTGTGCAAATTGCATTTTTTGACCGATCGATGAACAAGATGGCCGACAGGACGCCATCTTGGATTTTGACAATTGATGTTTGTTACCGCTATTTCTCAGAAATTACTGAAGGGATCTGTCTCAAATTTCATGTGCAGGTTCCCCTAGAGCTCTTGTGGTGCATATTGCATTTTCGAACTGATCGGTGATCAAGATGGCTGACAGGCCACCATCTTGGATTTTGATAGTTGAAGTTTGTTACTGCTATTTCACAGAAAGGACTGAAGCAATCTGTCTCAAAATGTATATGTAGGTTCCCCTAGGTTCCTAGTTGTGCGTTTTGCATTTTCGGACCGATCGATGAACAAGATGGCCACAAGGCCACCATCTTGCATTTGCTAGTTGAAGTTTTTTTCCACCTTTTCTCAGAAAGTTGTGCAGGTTCCCCAAGGGGTTTAGTTGTGCATTTTTGGACCAATCGGTCAGCAAGATGATCGACAGGTAGCCATCTTGGATTTTGATAATTTATGTTTGTTACTGCTATACATCTCAGAAAGTACTGAAAGGATCTTTCTCAAGTTTCATATAAAGTATATAGTAAAAGTTTGAAAAGCAGGGAAAAGATCCCTCTTTCTGTTGTCAGATATAGATCATTCTTTGGTGGGCGCCAAGATCCCTCTGGGATCTTTTGTTCATTATAGATTGGAAATCTCTTGAGATTTTATCATAAAATTGATATAAATTGTTAAAATTATAAGCTACACTTCATGGTGAATTTACCTCTGTCCAGTTGGCATTCATATTAGCTATGAATGCCAAATGTAAGATGTTCAATGCTTAATTCATATTCTTCATATTCACTGCTACCCCACCATATAGATGTTTTTTTCTAATCTGATTTAACAAACTGTATAAGATGTGACAATGGGAATACTCTCAGTTGACCTACAGATAAATTATCTATTATTTGGTAAATGATACAATACAGATCATGCTGTATAAATGTCACTAGGTATCCAGAAACATCCCGATTAACACGCCAGGGCTCTAATGGGTAGTTAAAAAACCATGTAACACGTGTCAACATTTCAGCTTCATAAGAATGAAAGTTTAAAACTTACCGGTATGATGGTTTACTGGGCTCATGCTTGTGAAAGTGATTTTTTCTCTTTAGCAAATAAGAATTTCATTTAGCATTCACAGCATTTCTAAAGGGTTTGTGACATAATTTCCTGTTTTAACATTTTCTGATAGCTTGACTACATAAATGCCGACTGACATAGGTTTCCCAACACTCCGCTAAACTGTTTATCTACATTAAGACAAGAATGGGGAAATTGCAGTCGCCTGATTTTTTTGAATGAGTTACAAGGTCACTTAACACCAGCACATCATCTGGTTCACCTTGGCTACTCTGTGCTATATATGTGTCAATAGAGGTAAACATCAAACATTGCAGCACTATCTTGTTAAATTTTGTCATGGAAAGAAATGAAAATGATACTCAGTCACATTGTTAACTTGTTAATAAACATATTGCTGAACTAATTGTAATTAGTAAAAGATCAACAATAACATTTATAAGTCCATGGGTTAATTATACAAGCATGTTGTTGTCACCAAACATTTCAGATACGTCTAGTATATATATCAAGAGTTTCAGATGTAAATCCATAACCTAATCAATAATCTATGATTTTAAAGTCATTTATCTTCAACCTTTAAGAAGTTTCTATATATATATCTAAATAATAATATCATGTTCTTTGCTTAGAAATATTGGACATTTTAATTCAACTGAAGGCTGTGGTAGTAACTATAGTCATATAAGTATACTGTTACCAAATAAGCAAGTTTTCCCCCTTAATTCGCTCTCAAGGTATTGTGGGATTGCGCAAGTTGTGAGTACATGTTTAGATGGTTGTCATGAAGTACATTATTTCGCGACAAATTATACCACGGACGGTGCAAAGCAATAAACATTTATATTGATTTGGTTATTTACAAACACGTATCAGAAGGCTGCCAAGAAATGATCCATGATGTGTGTGTAATCAGCTTTTACATAAGAATACAGCAGTCAGGGCAAGTAAATGGGAACTTAGTCTCGTACGAGGCCTATCAGGCAGGCAAAGCAAGTTTTCAATATAATATATGTGTAATGACCCCATGTTGTGGAGGAATCATACAGACAGCAATACTAGTAGGATCAAAATAGCAACTTATATGAAACAGAAAGTTTTATAAAATCTTCAGAGTTCTGTTTGCACTTGACAAGGTGAAATGCCTGTTTGAAGTGTACATGTCTCGCCAGTCGCTGTAAGTGTATAGCCATGTGGAAATAAGCGATTGTCATTGACAGTGTAAGTGAAATGTTATAATGACTTGAAGCATGCACTTAAATTGTCAGGACTTCATTAAGAGGCCATTGTCAGTTTGTTCAGCTAGCCAATATAGATTTGTTTGATTGTCCAGCTAACCACTGTAGATTTGTTTGATTGTCCAGCTAACCACTGTAGATTTGTTTGATTGTCCAGCTATCCACTGTAGATTTGTTTGATTGTCCAGCTAACCACTGTAGATTTATTTGATTGTCCAGTTAGCCAATGTAGATTTGTTTGATTGTCCAGCTATTGCTAACCACTGCAGATTTGTTTGATTGTTCAGCTAGCCACTGCAGATTTGTTTGATTGTCCAGCTATCCACTGTAGATTTGTTTGATTGTCCAGCTAACCACTGTAGATTTGTTTGATTGTCCAGCTAACCACTGTAGATTTATTTGATTGTCCAGCTATTGCTATCCAATGTAGATTTGTTTGGTTGACAAGCTAACCAATATAGATTTTTTTTGATTGTCCAGCTAACCACTGTAGATTTGTTTGATTGCCCAGCTTACCAATGTAGATTTGGATGATTGTCCAGCTAGGCAATGTAGATTTGTTTGATTGTCCAGCTAACCAATGTAGATTTGTTTGATTGTTCAGCTAGGCAATGTAGATTTGTTTGATTGTTCAGCTATCCAATGTAGATTTGTTTGATTGTTCAGCTATCCACAGTAGATTTATTTGATTGTCCAGCTAACCACTGTAGATTTGTTTGATTGTCCAGCTATCCACTGTAGATTTGTTTGATTGTCCAGCTATCCACTGTAGATTTGTTTGATTGTCCAGCTATTGCTAACCACTGCAGATTTGTTTGATTGTTCAGCTAGCCACTGTAGATTTATTTGATTGTCCATCTAACCACTGTAGATTTGTTTGATTGTCCAGCTATCCACTGCAGATTTATTTGATTGTTCAGGTAACCACTGCAGATTTATTTGATTGTCCAGCTAACCACTGTAGATTTATTTGATTGTCCAGTTAGCCAATGTAGATTTGTTTGATTGTCCAGCTATTGCTAACCACTGTAGATTTGTTTGATTGTCCAGCTAACCACTGTAGATTTGTTTGATTGTCCAGCTAACCACTGTAGATTTGTTTGATTGTCCAGCTATTGCTAACCACTGTAGGTTTGTTTTATTGTCCAGCTATTGCCAACCACTGTAGATTTGTTTGATTGTCCAGCTATCCACTGTAGATTTGTTTGATTGTCCAGCAAACCAATGTAGATTTGTTTGATTGTCCAGCTAACCACTGTAGATTTGTTTGATTGTCCAGCTAACCAATGTAGATTTATTTGATTGTCCAGTTAGCCAATGTAGATTTGTTTGATTGTCCAGCTATTGCTAACCACTGTAGGTTTGTTTTATTGTCCAGCTATTGCCAACCACTGTAGATTTGTTTGAATGTCCAGGTAGCCAATGTAGATTTGTTTGATTGTCCAGCGAACCAATGCAGATTTGTTTGATTGCACATGCTATATAGCTAGTGTTCTATATATTTATTTACCTTGCGTGATCAGTTCATCACCTGCTTTGATGTTGGACTCCAAAATCCCAGAGAAAAATCACCAACCAATGTCTCGACCCAGCAACCAAGAGGTGAAGGGGTTTATTTATCTTATATATGTTGATTTGAATACATGCATACACCTCGTTTTGGAATCTTGAAACCCCTGTATTTGTATTGGTTGTAACTTCATTGCCTCTAACATAAAGTAAAAATTCTTTGATATCTTATTGATCAGTAGGATGTAACATGTAGGAATGATTTCCAAAGTTGTTACAGAATTGTTTGTTGATCATTAGATATACACAGGTTTAAGGCATTATGTAATACTACGATAGGAAGTGAGGTTTTGTGATTACAAGCACATTTTTGTGCCTCGTGGGTGTGTAATGCTCCAGGCTCTTTCTACTTTCAGGTTTCCATGATCATGGTAATAATAATAAGTTACTGTGCAAAGAAGCGACAAAAAGGAAATACAAAAAGATATCTTGAATATTTCATTGATTTACTGCTGGCTTCAGTATCGTTAAACATTAATACCGTATTTATGCCATTAGATGCCCTGTCTCCAATTAACACCCCCTCCTGGTTGTTATAGCCATGGCCAGGCGGTTTTCTATAAACATATGGTTGTTATATACAGGTGGCTGTTATAAACAGGTGGTTGTTATATATAGGTGGCTGTTATATACAGGTGGCTGTGATATACAGGTGGTTGTTATATATAGGTGGTTGTTATATACAGGTGGCTGTTATATACAGGTGGCTGTTATATACAGGTGGCTGTTATAAACAGGTGGTTGTTATATACAGGTGGTTGTTATATATAGGTGGCTGTTATATACAGGTGGCTGTTATATACAGGTGGTTGTTATATATAGGTGGCTGTTATAAACAGGTGGTTGTTATATATAGGTGGTTGTTATATACAGGTGGCTGTTATAAACAGGTGGCTGTTATAAACAGGTGGTTGTTATATATAGGTGGCTGTTATATACAGGTGGCTGTTATAAACAGGTGGCTGTTATAAACAGGTGGCTGTTATAAACAGGTGGCTGTTAATATTACAGGTGGTTGTTATATACAGGTGGCTGTTATATACAGGTGGCTGTTATAAACAGGTGGTTGTTATATATAGGTGGCTGTTATAAACAGGTGGCTGTTCTATACAGGTGGTTGTTATATACAGGTGGCTGTTCTATACAGGTGGTTGTTATATACAGGTGGCTGTTATATACAGGTGGCTGTTATAATACAGGTGGCTGTTCTATACAGGTGGTTATATAGCAGGTGGCTGTTCTATACAGGTGGTTGTTATATTACAGGTGGCTGTTATAAACAGGTGGTGTTCTATACAGGTGGTTTGTTATATACAGGTGGCTGTTATAAACAGGTGGTTGTTATAAACAGGTGGCTGTTATATACAGGTGGTTGTTATATACAGGTGGCTGTTATAAACAGGTGGCTGTTATAAACAGGTGGCTGTTATAAACAGGTGGTTGTTATATATAGGTGGTTGTTATAAACAGGTGGCTGTTATATACAGGTGGCTGTTATATACAGGTTGATGTTATATACAGATGGCTGTTCTATACAGGTGGTTGTTATATACAGGTGGCTGTTTATTAACAGGTGGCTGTTTATATACAGGTGGTTGTTATAAAACAGGTGGTTGTTATATACAGGTGGTTGTTATACTACAGGTGGCTGTTATAAACAGGTGGCTGTTCTATACAGGTGGTTGTTATATACATGGTGGCTGTTCTATACAGGTGGTTGTTATATACAGGTGCTGTTATATACAGGTTGGTTGTTATATACAGGTGCTGTTATATATGGTGGTTGTTATATACAGGTGGTTTGTTTATATACAGGTGGTTGTTATATACAGGTGGTTTGTTATAACAGGTGGTTGTTATTAACAGGTGGTTGTTTATTACAGGTGGCTGTTATATACAGGTGGCTGTTATATACAGGTGGTTTTTATAACAGGTGGTTGTTATATACAGGTGGCTGTTATATACTAGGTTGGCTGTTATAAAAACAGGTGGGCTGTTTATAAACAGGTGGCTGTTATTAATACAGGTGGTTGTTTATATTACAGGTGGTTTGTTATAAACAGGTGGGCTGGTTTATATTACAAGGGAGGGCTGTTTATACATAATACCATGGTGGTTTGTTAATAATACAGGTGGACTGTTATAATACAGAGGTTGGTTGTTAATACTACTCAACACGAGTGCTGTCTATATATACAGCGGTGTCTTGTATACTAAAACACTACACTTAACCTAGGTGCGACAATGTTATATACGAGATGGATCAGCTTCTATAATACCACGGTAGGTTTGTTCATAATTACCATAAGCAGTGAGCTCAGATATATACACTACTACATCAGATGCTAGGCTGTTATATACCCGGATTGCTTGTTATATACAGTCGGACTTAGTTATACTAACAGATGCGCATGTGTACTTAAACACCAGGTGAGCATGTTTATATCTACATGGTCTGAACTATGTTATATAAAGCGATGGTTCTAGTTTATATACGGACTGCTCATAGTTAATATTCATGGTGGCATGCTCTCATACATACAAGGATGGTCATATGTCTTTATATAACAGGTTGGCTGTTTACTAATACACAGGTTGATGTTATCTATCAGGTCGGCTGAATTATAACAACAGGTGGCTGTTATAAACCAGGATAGTAGTTAGATATAACTATTAACCGGATGTGCTGTGATATACCAACACAGTAATGGCTTGTATTATATAAGCAGGCCTGATATTGTATATAATACTCACCCAGGATAGGTTGTTTAATATCCAGGTTGGATTATAGATATATCATCTAATACAGAGCTGGAATATGTTATAATAACCAGAGTATGAATGTTATATATACAGGTGGTTGTTATAGACAATACACGGTGCAGCTATGTATATATACAAGAAGTTGATGTTATAATTACACAAAGGTGGTATGTTTAATACACACAGCTGGCTGTATCCATATACAGAGTGGATTTATAAATAAAGGTAGGCCTTGTCTATAACCCGCTCCACACGGTTCGCTGTCTTAATAACACACCATAAACAACAGGTATAGTTGTCTATACTTCAAAACAGCGATTGATGTTTAAACTAATCCATGAGCTAGGTTCTCATGATTAATTACAGGGCTGATATAGATTATCACCTCCAACGTATGTTGAAGTAGATTATAATCACATGGTGGAAACAGTAGCTCCTATATACAGGACTTAGCATGTTATATACATACACGGTTGACTTGTTATATCACAAAAGGATTTGATAGTTAATACAATAAGGTGGCTGAATATATTATATCAGAATGGTTGTCTCATAAGTAATAAAGGTGGATATGTTCACTATAACCGTGAGATCATGTTATACTTACAGCGTGGATAGTTATATTACAGATGTGGCTAGTTATAATAAGGTGGCTGTTAATATACAGGTGCTGTTATATACAGGTGGCTGTTATACTAACAGGTGGCCTGTTATAATACCAGAGATGGTTGTTTATATATATAAAAGAGTTGGTTGTTATACCCCAACAGGATAGGTTCGTTCTAATATCAGATGGTATGAATCTCTTAACACCTCACCCAAGGATAGGCTCTTGCTATTATATGTCACCAGTGGCGATCATACATAAACTATCTGAGATGATTTACAAATAACACAATAATCATAACAACACTAAACCCAGACAGTAGAATGTATAATCACAGGTGACTGATTAATCATACAATGGCCTGTTATATGAATATAAGTTGGTTGTTTAATACCAGTAACAGGTTTGATAGAGATACACTCACGGACTCACAGCTGTATATCATAAAATAAAACACAGGTGGCTGTTATAATAACCAGTGATTTGTTATCAGATAATAACACAACAGAGACTCGGCTATTCAATACACGGTAGCCTGTTATAATCACTTCAGTGGCTGTTATATACAAGGATTGGCTGTATCATACCAATGGTTGATGTTATAACCACAATACAGATAATGTAGATTCGAATATAAAAGGATTGATTGTTACTAATCACGAAAACAGCATAAGGTGACTGTTATATGAAGACGCTCGGATATGTTATATACACGGCTGGGCTTGTTATATACAGGTGGTTGTATTATAATACCACGGTGTTGTTATAAACAGGATGGTATCTGTTTATAATAAACACAATTAACGGTGGTCTGTTATATAATAAAGCAGATGCTGTTATACTACAGGTGGTCTGTTTACATACAGGTGGTCATACACATAAGACACTGTAATATATAAACAGGTGGGCTGTTATAGGCACTACTAGGTAGCGCTTTATATAAATGACAGGTGGCTGTTATCACCATAATGCACTCAGGTGGTTCTGTTAATAATACCACGAGTTGATGTATATAAGGTTGTTGTTACTAAATACCATGGTTCTTTTGTTATCAATCACAGGGTAGGCGTTATATTACAGGTTGGTTGTTATATACACGGTGAGACTTGTTTACATACGGGTGGATGTTATATACAATGGTGGCTGTACTACTAACATAAACACTAAAAAAGGTGGACTGTTATAAAATTATAACAGTGTGGCTAGTTAATAATTACAAAGTGTGGCCTACGTAATAGTTAAATACCAAAAAGACGTGGTTAGTTATGATAAAGGTGTGTGATATCTGCCACAGAGATGAGTTGTTATATTACAGGTGGTTTTTGTTATACTACAAACTAGTGGCTAGTTATACAAAATACACGTGGCTGTTTAACCTACAGGTGGCTGTTATATTACAGGTACAAGCTGATTATATTACAGTGTGGACTTTGGTTTATAATACAGGATGCGCCTCGTTACTATCAACAGCGCTGCGTTGTTATTATTCTTACCATGGCTTTTGGATGTCCTTACTATCTACAGGGTTGCCTCCCATAATGAAGGAAGTAACAATACCCAATATTACTTTCGGTAGTATAAACCAGCTAACTATTTTTATTTACACACATATGAAATACGTAAAGAGAACACAAGAACACACAAGACTACTAAACTCTAATCTCCAACATCCGAAAACAAAATTGAGACCATGCCAATCATCACAATCTTATAAAGTCTTCCATAATTATGCATCGATAAAGTCGTATCACATGTGAAAATCATTTAGTCTTTAACCACTCGCCAGTTTTGTTAAGTTATAGAATCAATCATAGAAACAAATTCTTACTAATTAACAACAGTGTCTTGAAAAGATAAAAATATGCAAAATCGAAAATATGATTAATAGATGATTAAATACATCTACGGTACTAAGTGAACTAGTGAATTGTTATAATGGATATCGATACGACCGACTGTTAGCGCAGATGGATTAGACCTAAAATTGATTGTTAGGGGATACCACTAAGAATCGGATCACGACCCACATCCAGAAACGAGCGGCGTACGGTGAGATCGAGTATGGTCTGTTGATGATTATCACTGGGTTTTCTATAAATGTGTAGAACATCACTCGATGAAAAAACAATCACTCAGTAAAAGTGTTTAAACGATATATATTGTGAGTGAATGCAACATATATCCAGATAACAATAATAACAATACCAGAATATGATAGCCAAAATTATAAAGCATACACCAAATCCAAGTACACCATATAAGATACATGATAATTCCCGTGAAATTTGTTTAACATTCCGGAAAATTCGGGCCCCGAAGAAAATACTATGAAGACGTGTTGTTATACAGCTCATATACATACAAATGGAGATAACTGATAGTTACGCTATTCAAATTTCTGCAGGATTGTTTACTATGATGATAGATAGAAGATAACAGGAAGATAAGTAGCTAAATAATAATTAACACGCTGATGTTTCCAAAATTCATCCACATAATTCAAAGCGAGAGAAGATTTAGAAGTTGAGTTAAATATATTATTTAAAATATATTATGTGTGTGCAAGAATGTCCGCGGATTTTGAGAGCACGCACAAGGTGATTTGAAATGATACGTACGTGCGAGGATTGTTGTTGTATCGATGATAATTATTATGACGAGTGTCAAGAACCATTACATATAAACTTGCAGACCAGGCGGTAGAACGCTAGGCATATGACTCTCTGTGATTAGCTGTTATAGTAGGTAGGTGACCGGTCAACATGTGTATTTTCGCTCTGATAGGTTAAGACTAGACAGTTCGTACGCAGGTGGCGTTGTTGGAGTGTTCAATGAAACCATAATCCAGATAATTAAACTAACCAAGTTCTTTATTTTTCGCGTGTTTTGCATGTTATATAGAACATTTATATCCAATTGATATAAGCATCAAATAGTCTAAATAAAACACCATTTTTATCGGATCTCTGTAGCGGCAAACACCACGAGGGTCATAATCCCGGAAGTTTTACCAAAAAATAAGGCTTCGGTGAATTGCTCATGGATACTAGTTTTACAAACAAGTGGAGAAAACACTCTAAAGAAAGTTCGATTGATACAGTAACTCTTTTCACAATGATATGTTTAATACATAAATATATAAAAAAGATATATAATCCATTCCTATGCATAACGTTACCGAAGAAAGTATTTTATCGGCGTATGAAATATGAGCCAGAGTAAGCATGAAAACAAACTTGCACACGTGTTTTCACATATGTGGGTCAACAGGGAATTTCCCAGGAATCCTGTCGGCGTGATTTTAATAAAAATAATCAGCAATCAAGTTTATACATGTAATCACATGTAATTAAGAACATTATACCGAGTGTAAAACACCGCAGAGTCATATTAAAATCATTTAATTGATCTCTTGTAGCGGCGAACACCACGAAATAATATCCGGAAGTTTACAAAAATAAGGCTTCGGTGAATTGCATCATGGGATGGCAAATTGACCGAGAACCTCTAAAGAAGTCAGTTTCAGGTTTAATGATACAAGCCTTGATAATATAGTATTCCTTTACACATCAATATAATAAAATACGCGAAATATGTCAAAATAGAGATGAAATAAAATCATATCCATACTGAAGAAAGTATTTTAACCGGCATGCTGAAATAATGAGAGAGAGGAGGAGAGAGAGAGAGAGAGAGAGAGAGTAAGCGTGAATTTGTAGCGGCCGCCATATTTGTTTACACACAAGTAGGCTTACGTAATGGCAGAACAAACAACGAACACAACACTGACCAAGTCCATTTTTCTAAAGATATTTACACCATAGTGAAATTTTTATTTGTTATATATTTACAGTATAAGTTTACAGACATTTTTCGTGATTAATAAACATCGATAAGCATTACCGTACTTCAATTGAGATCGATCGTATCAGAAACATGAAACACAGATGGTTACATGGTGCATGGGCCTAACTTTTGGGTTGCGGCTTATATTACGGTGCGTCTTATACGTGTACAAAACCTGAAAAAATCGTAAAAGGCCTCTGGTGCTTTATACACAGGTGCGGTTTATTGTCCGGAAAATACGGTATATCGGTATCGAGGTATCCAACCCAAATTCCTGCCTGTTTTCAGTGATGTTGGCTATGCTTCTATAATTAGCCTTATCTGATAACATTGAATAAAAGAGAGGCAGCAAATGTGACATCTGTCACCAGAACCAGGTGTATGTGCGGGCCACGACCAGACTGTGTGATTGTCTAGATCTATCGTCTCCCCAGTGTATCCCGGCAATGTCTTTTTTAATGTTTTGTTAGAACATGTTCAATTCCCACCTGGATCTGTGTACAGAGCTACCTACATCAATAAGAACTTTGTGATTATCATGACTTAAATATCTGTACTCGGTTTAAAGGTTTTCAGTATTGTTATAGATAAAACCTTGTGTATTTTGTCATATAATGCTATTTTACAAGTTTAAAGCTGTACTGACCAGCATTGAGGGTTTACGCCTGGGAAAGTGGAGTTGTCGTTTTCTTACGCAGACAGGTAACTGTGAACTGAGCAGGTAAATTAAATATATACACCTGATTTCATAGCTTTGTGTGTATACATATGTGATTGTCAGATTTTGGGCTGTTATTCAAATTATCTGCAGTTTTTCATTGCTGATTGTTTACTCACCTCGTCTGAAGAACCAAGGTGAGCATATGCAATGAAATACCGTGGCGTCTGTCCATCAATCCGTCAACAATTGACTTCTTCATAATAGCTGGCCAGAATTTGCCAAAATTTGACTGGTAGCTATCGGTATGAATTAAATTGCTGACTGGAAAATTAAATTGCTACAAATGGTCAAGCTGACCTCCTGGGGGCCTGAGGGGCAGGGCAACCAAGGGATAAATTTGGCTATTTCCATATACCCGGTAAAAAGACTGCAACTAAGCATGGAATAACACTCATGTTGCAATATTTAACATCCTTAAATATTCATAATAGCGCAAAATCATGCACACCACCATATTATTTTTTATTCTGTTTTCAACTTTGCTATGAACTCCTAGAAAAAAAGTTTTTTTAAACAGAAAAATTAGAACTTTTCATCACGGGCAGATCCTTTATTGGATTCAATAGAAATTCCCAATCTTATGGGTTCAGCATGCATGTCCAGTGTATTAGAAACTCCAATCTATGGGTCAGCAGCATGTCCAGTGGTAATAGAAACTCCAATCTATCGGGTCAGGATGCATGTCCAGTGTATGAAACTCCAAATCTATGGGTCAGCATGCATTGTCCAGTGTATAGAAACATCCAAATCTTATGGTCGCTTGCATGTTCCAGTGTATAGAAACTCACAATCTTATGGCCGTCAGCATGCATTCCAGTGTTATAGAAACTCCAATCTTATGGAGTTCAGCATGCATATGCATGTCCAGTGTTATAGAAACTCCAATCTATAGCTCAGCATGCATGTCCAGTGTTTGGTCTCGACAGCCTGGAATGCATATGATGTCAGATGAGTGATCTCACTGACGCAATAGGCTGACCATTCTGGTCTGGTGGTGTTCATATAACCGATAAGCTGACAGACTCATGAAATGGACAATATAAGCTGTCACTCAACATATGTTAGCGATAGCCATTCGACCCATGGCCAAGACGTGCATGAACACGTACACTAGTATCCACAGAGATAATGGTCGTAGTCTCGCACTGATGATCAAACTCGTTGGCTTAACCCTTTAACTCCCAAAGAATTTTTAGCAGAGTTCCCGAAAATTCCAACATTTTCTTTTCAAAGTGATTTTTACTGGTCCTTTTTGCATCAACAATTTTATTTAGAAACTCAGATCACAAACTTTCAAATTTTGTAAGAAAAAATTAATGTTTTCACATTAATTATGTTACCATTTGGCCAACCGAAACTTTGGAAATTCTTGACAAAAAAGTTAAGTTTCTGAACATTACGACTCTTAGACAACGAAACTTAATTTTGGGCTGCCGCCAATCACGGCCAGAAGCGTACCACGATACATTAATGTGATACACAACGGCTGTATTGTTGATATGTATTGCAATAATTTTGACCTTAACATATTGTGTGTGTCTCTAATTTGTATATATTCCATAATAAAAACACCCTTATACATTTATACAAACAACAGTGCTATGTTATGCTAGTTTTTACATCCAAATTTCAACCACATGTTGTTGGAGTAAACAAAAATGTTCAAATATGAGGTTCTTGTTTTTAAAAAAATACGAGTCTATTTGTGAAACCTTTGTAATTGCAATAACTAAACATGATAGTGTCTGCAAATAATTTACACTTTTTAACATAAATAATGGAACAAATTACGTACAATTGTCTGGCAAAATAAGCTTACGATTGGTGAATTAAAACTCAAAGGGCTGATTAGCTTGCAGTGTTGTTTTGACACGGTGTAGGAATTCGAAAATGGCTGGCCGGACATTTAAGCCTGAAAAATAGCTGGCAAAATCCCTACAGCCATGTATTCACATGCCTTAAATGTGTTAAAGAGATATTATTCCGGTATTATATATTTTCAGAAACTAGCCTTAATGGGTCATATTGTTTATTATTCAACGTCATGCAAATGTTTGAATCATTTGAACATTTTACACGTTAGTTAGCAAACATTTTGACCGACATCGGAAATCGAATGAAACGAAAGGGATACCCACATGGCTTCATATTATCGGAAAGGAAAACAAATTCAACTTTGCTGGTTTTGGTTTAAATGACAGGATGTTTTTAATTAATATCAAAATTAATGAAATTATGATACCAGAAAAATATATCGTAAAGAATCGGGTACAGGTAAACTGTAATCGCGGTAGAAATATTTTTTGGTTTGTGCATTGCAATACCCCAATATACCGGTTAACGTGCACGTGTGAGTCCTTAGTGATCGGTATATATTGATGTGAGTCCTAGTGATGGTATATATGTTGTTGTGAGTCCTAGTTGGATGGTATATATTGAGCATGGTTCGTACAGAAGATGAAAAGTGCTGGAATTTGGGGTCAGTGCTGGAAAAGTGCTTGAATTTTGGGTCAGTGCTGAAAAGTGCTGGAATTTTTCTTTAAATCCTTGAAAAGTGCTGGAATTGAAACTTCATGCTCCCAGAACACTGGCAAAAGCTCTGTTGTCAATCAATTTATCATAATTTCAGTAATCAGACATTACTTGGGATGACTTTGTTGTTTGATAAGAATGTGTAATTGAATCTAATTACTCTTACAAAATTGTACTAACAAATTGCTTGCAAAATTGTAGGCATGTTTTCTGAAAATTCTGATTTCAAGTCCAATGTAGAAGAAAAAAGTAGTGCTTGAAAATCTAGAAAAGGTGCTGGAAAAGTGCTTGAAAAGTGCTGGAATTTTGGTTTGAAAATCTGTGCGAACCATGATTGATGTGTGAGTCCTAGTGATGGTATATATTGATGTGTGAGTCCTAGTGATGGTATATATTGATGTGAGTCCTAGTGATGGTATATATTGATGTGTGAGTCCTAGTGATGGTATATATTGATGTGTGAGTCCTAGTGATCATATATATATTGATGTGTGAGTCCTAGCGTTTACTGATGTGAGATGTCTGGCTTTTGATATTGTCTATTATTTGAATTTAATATGATATATATATATATATATAAATAAAAAAGAACAATGTCCATGTGATGGTTTCCATATACATAAAAAAAACACAACTATAAAACAGTTTTTTCTATATATATATACATGAGAGGTGGTCCAGTCACCACCTGACTGTAAATCACAGGTGTAAATATCCTTTTATCTATTACAGGTAGGAAGTATCGAGTTTGACCATTGATGGATCAGCGATGCCTTCAGGTCATCTTGACCAGGATAGCTACCTAATACAGTCCCCATATCACCCTAGATCAACTGACCAGTCCTACAATGCTAATGAGTCTGCGGCCAGTATTCTAAAGACAGTCAAGGCACAGGTAGGAATTCCTGTAATCATTCATGCGTGACCGTAGCCCCGCCCCTATACACAGTAGAGTGATCGGGTCTATACCTGTACACTGGTCTCACCATGTAATTGTTATCATTAAAAGGTCATGTATTGATCAGTAAGGATAGCTTAGTGCATAAATACAAGTAGGAAAGTCAATATGGATACAGTAAATATCTTCTTAAGTAAGTCACATTGTGGGCAAGAATAAAGTTGTATTATTTTCCTAATTCTTAAACATTTAACCCTACTTGAGGCAATTTGTTACCTGTATGATGTTTTGGCAATTTAATTTAAAATGCTTGAGTAAAAAGAATTTGATCTTAATTAAAAAAAATTTTTAAAAAAACTTTGACATGGATTATAGTTTCACACAGCTCTACATTTATGCAGTGTGGAAATCTGCTTGCATATTATGTTGTCATAATCTGTTAAATGGACCATTAGTAAAAGGTTAGTCTGTATATGAAAAAAGGAATCAATCTCATGGCTAAAGTGAAATACAGTAAAACCCCTCTAACTCGAACCTGGATTCCTCGAATACCCCCTATTCGTCGAACTGGTCGTACGGTCCCGACCGTCTCCCTATATAATCTATGTAACAAAACCCCGGATAGCTCGAACAGCTATTCGTCGAATATCCCTTATTCCTCGAACAGAAAGTTATTTATCGAAAGATGTAAATGATATCAAACGATATATGCAAAGTACATTTTATCACTGCGTTCCGTATCTCGGAAATTGTATTTTGTAACTTTACTCGTAAACACATGTAACCCAATGTTACGCTTTTACTAAAAAGACATCTATAAATATAATTTCTTATGTCCGTAAATATGCTGGTTAATAACTTTATTGTGAGTATATATTTTGTAAATGTTTTAAATGATTTATGATAATTAAATAATAGAAATGTACTCCTTGTTGACCAATATGGATTCTACATTGACCTAGATGACGATCGCTTACTCTGCTGTGAATGATTTCTCGTTAGCTTTTTCAAACGCTAAATTTATGTTATAAATTTTTTGCAACTTGATATTGCTATCAATAAAAAACTTAAATAAAGAAATCCAAAATGTTGAAAGATAGGGTAATTAAAATGTCATTGTCGTGCATTGTTTGTCATAGTTTGAGACCGGACATTTTGACTGTTGATTGTGACCAACCTCGGATGAGTCGAATACGCCGTATTCCTTGAACTATTGACCTGGTCCCCTGCTGTTCGAGTTATAGGGGTTTTACTGTATTTGATAAAAAATCTTGCTCAAATAATAACCAATTTTAAATAAACGACCAATTTATAAAATGGCTGTAATAATTTAATTATAACCACTAGGCAGTACATCTTTAATGTCCTGTTTTATGGGAGAACTTTATTGTTGATAAAGAAATAATACAACTCTGATGATGATATGGTCATTCGATCAGGATACGATGGGTGTGTCAGCTCTATATAGGAAAGACTGGCTTGTATGTATTAACCTATTTAGACATCAGTATTTAACAGCAAATTTCTGTAGTGCCATCTATTACATGTATTAATCATTTTTCAATTTTTCCGTACTTGAAATATTAATGCGTTCCTATAACAAATATCAAAGAAACAAAATTTAACAAAGCATGACAATTTATTGACTCGTGCCTTATCCAGGCCTCGAACTCACGATCTACGGCACCCAATCGCCTAGCCAAACATACCTGCGCCTTCTACCACTGTGCCACATCCACCAGATATAGTTATGTCACATGTATATCTTATCTCAGAGAAAATAGGACCAGGAATTCCCGCCGGCATTCACCTGGATCCAGTGAAAATATCCAGGTGGGATCTTGGTCATATACTGGCGGGATCCCGGGGGTGTAAAAGTGGATCCAATCTTTTGCAATATTGATCATAAATAATTTTGTTTTCTCTATGAACAAAGAGGGTTGATATTTCTATACAGCACTATTTCAAAGAAAGAATTTATACTCTTCATCAAATGGGATATGTGTTACAACAGACAATTAACAAAAAGATTCTGATCATCTCCAGCCTTGACCTTCAAACGTTATTGAATTTTGAGTTATATGTATGCTGTAGCTTTGTTCTTTTTAGGTCACCTGACCAAAGGTCATGGTGACCTATTGCGATAGCCTTTTGTCCGTCGTCGTCCGTCGTGCGTCGTGTGTCGTCCGTCGTGTGTTAACTTTTTGTTGTGAACATGATAACTTGAGTAAATGTGAACCGAGATTGATGAAACTTTGTATGTAGGTTAATATTAACAAGATCTCGGACGAGTTCGAGTTTCAGGGTTGCTGGGTCAAGTTCACTGTCACTGCTACTATTTTTAGAAAATCCCTATCAGCACTCTAGCGGCTTCATTCCTTGAGTGATTTTGATCACACTTCACACATAGACAAAGGATCATAATATCTCGGACAAGTTTGAGTGTGAAGATTGCCAGACTAAGGTCAAGGTCACTGTTACTATTTTTCGACGGTAACTATATTATAGAGTTCATGTCCTTTGTAATAATGCTATTATTGGACCTTGTGTTCTAAAGATATTGTGGTGCTTTATCAGAATTGTGAATTTTATAACCCTTGGCCTCTTTGTTTGCCCCAGGGGAGGAGGCTAAGTTTGCTATAGTTTATATTGAATACTTCTTATGTATATTTTGTTTATTTTCTACTGGAAATTGTTCAAACTTTTGATTCACATTATAACCACAAGAGGACATTTTGCTATTATGTCATTTTGACCCTGTCTCAACCCCAAAGGCTGAGGGGTGGAGCCCAGTGGGGTCCAAATGGCTTAAATTTTTAGGTCACCTGACCATAGGATGATAAAATTAGAAAGAAAAATAACAACCATATGTCAGTTATGATTAATTGTTCCAGTATGCAAATTCATCCAAGACCTCATTGCATACAGAGTTTCATCAACATCAGTTCATATTTACTTCAGCTTCTGTGTTGAATACAGGAGGGAAAAAATTAACACACCATGTGTTAAAGTTCCTCATAGCTATTATGTTGGCCCTTTAAATGACAAATTACTATTGGATGTCAGGTGACCGTTAAGGCCCATGGGCCTCTTGTCATAATTATGTAAACTTTAAATGCTACACACAAACAAAGTATTCTTCAAATTGAATGAAAACTATATATTGATGTAAATTAATGCCCCCATTTCCTAATTGTAACTCATTTAAGGATTGATTGTCAATTTTGTTGCTTGCATTGACTGATGAAGAAAGTTAATCTCGTGCAAATGAAGTGAACTGCGAAGCAGTTCATGTAACATTTGCACGAGATTAACTTTCTTCATCAGTCAATGCAAGCAACAAAATTGATAATCAATCCTTATATTTACATTAACCAATTTAAAAATTCCGCTGTTAAAAAAAGTCAAATTATATGTGTTCGGTATAAGATTATTATACAATTTTGCAACATTGTACCAGTTATCGTACATGTATGTACAGCTACGGAACAGCCGCCAGTCAGTTCTTCTCGTCACCAAGGCAACACAAAATGTAGTTCCGAAAATAACTTCATTCTTTGTGCGTTGTTACGATAAAAAACGGAGATTTTGAAATATTGTTTTTATATTCAAGAATTAATGGCTTAAATTTTTCATAAAACATTATTATGTAGCTTCAAATACAAAAATTGCTGCGCAGTACTAGCAGTGCAGTCAATGTGTAATCCGGTCGCTCGATTGAGCAGGGGTCCGGTTTCGAAGAAAATGACGATTGTGGTGAAAATGCTGAATAGTTGGTATCTAAACATAATCAAACCTTTTAAAACTCAATTATAATTGTTATGGAATTAACTGAATGTTGTATTTCCGTCTGATAATTATTTGTAGCTGACATTTAAATATGTATTAACTAAACCTGTTGTGAAATCCAACCCCTGTGTCTGTAGTATGTGATGCAGTCCAATAATCATGCTTCCGGGGCTCAATAAAACGTGTTAAAATGCGGGACTTAGTCGCAGATCACTGGAAGACTTCTGTGTTATTCTTGAAATGTGATAACTTCTCTGTCTACTGGAGTTTGGGGATTAAAATTCGGTATAAAGTAAGTAGAGAAACATCGATTTGAAAAGTTGGCGGTTTCCAACGACCCTCCAATGCCGTGGATTTTGACACTCACAGAATCGTTTCGTTAGGCTTAATGTCACTGAAATTAGCCTGTTTGCTATTTGAGCGTATTTTCATGGAATCTATCGTTTCTAAGCTTACATGTATGACACCGTTTCACATATATTGTACACATTAAACTATTTGCGTTCGATTATGCCTACTAGGCTATGCGATGAGTGGTGAACCTCACTGCGTTCGGTCCTAACATGACGCTAACCCAAATTACACTTTTTGAAGATAACATTGTTAAAATTTTCTTACGTGTGCTTGAATTAAGATATCTCTCTAAACATTAAACAAATAAATGCTTTTAGTTTTAATTTCATGCTTTGTTTACTTGTCAGCAGTGCATATATTTATAGGCCTAAATAGAGAGCTTTGAAGCATCCCCGGTTCAGGCTATGCTCAGCATTTTTTTACCTGGGCTTGAGCCTAATTCAGTGTGTCATCAAAATACGTGTAAAATATCTCTAGGCGACTATAATATTATATTACTGACAATTTCTAATATCACTTTATCAAGCATTCTTGTCTGTGTTTCTAAATGTACAACGGTAGGCCTAGGCCACATCGCAGAAAGTTCGTTCAAAACTGAAGCGGCGTAAAACTACAATGTAGGTCAAAATGTAAACAATGTCAAAATGTATTCTCACGCCGGTCAGAGGTCAGCGCGTGACCAAGCATCTTCATTGGGAAATGAAGTGATCGGAGTTTACTAGTTTCATTGAGGCGGAGCGAAGTGAAAATGTAAATATTTATCAATAAATGACTGTAACTCATTTATCAATAAATGACTGTAACTCATTTATCAATAAATGACTTCGCACTTTCATCATGCATTAAGATCACGCTTCAAGATTACTGGTCATTTTTTTTTTTAATTAATTGCTGTGAATGCAATCTATAATTTTTCTTTAAGGTTTTTAAAATGACTTTGGTTACATATTGAAACTAACCCGAAATATTGATATCCTAAAATTCGCAAATGAATGCACAAAACTTTGACAACCCAACCTAGTAGCTTCCATCTTACTTTTGAACTGCCCAAACAGAAAAGAGTTCCTATAAAAGAAAAAGTTCCAAAAAAGGGGAGTATTTCTTCTGTGACCAGTCGGGATCTTGGTCATGCAGAATCCCGGTATACTTAACCATTGTCCCACCCAGATCCCATTTATATTGTCAAATCCCGCTGGGATCCCATCTGGATTTTGTGTCTTGCCGATATCCAAGTTGAATTTTTCTCTTTGAAATGTATTGAGTGTAATTTTCTCGGATATTCTGGTTGTCAGTGTGGAACACAACTACACAAACATACCAATGTTTTATTAGGAATGAAACTAATTGTATTTAACCATGTTCACATAGAGATATTAAGCTGGCAAAATGTCACCAACAATGTTAAAAGATAAGTCTTATCAATTCTTCAGGAATTTATGTGGAGAGTTGTGAACAGTGTCCTAACACTGTAATGGGTAGCTCTGTTCACCTACGATAGATCAAGTAACATTCAACTTGACCACTCTTATCTCACCACGGTCTGTGATATATTATTACTGAATTAGGTACTTTGAATAGATCTTAAAAATAATTTTTTGTTGGATGTTTGTGGTTAGATAATTAAAAGTAGGGCTGTTTAACCTTCCAACCGAGTACCCACTTAAATGGTACAATGCTATAACAACAGAAGCTGAATATAGATAACAATGGTATTAAATTAACGTATTAACAACATTACTACAGTCAAACCTGTCTATAACGACCACTGAATGGAAGACAGCGGTAACTATAGACAGGTTTCCTTTATAGACAGGTTGAAGCTTTCATGCCAACCAGAGAGCCAGTAAATAAAACAGATTTATTTTAATGCAAAACAAGGTCAACTTTCCTATGTAAATACATGTCAAGGCCCAATTACTCCAAGGATTTAGTTTTATTAGCTCACCTGGCGCGGCGTCCGTCGTCCGTCCGTCTGTCTGTCCGTCAACATTTCCTTTAAATCGCAACTATAGTCATAGAGTTCTGCAAGGATTGTAACCAAATTTGGCCACAAACATCCTTGGGAGAAGGGGAACAGAACTTGTATAAATTTTGGCTCTGATCCCCCAGGGGCAGGAGGTGTGGGGCCCAATATGGGAAATAGAGGTAAATCCTATAAATCGCTACTTGTCCTAGAGTTCTGCATGGATTGTGACCAAATTTGGCCACAAACAAACTTGGGGGAAGGGGAACAGAACTTGTATAAATGTTGGCTCTGACCCCCTGGGGACAGGAGGGGTGGGGCCCAATAGGGGAATTAGATGTAAATATTCAAATTCCTTCAGAAAAGAAACAATGAACTTGTATTCAGAACATTACTTGGCATTACAAACCAGGTGAGCGATACAGGCCATCTGGGCCTCTTGTTTTACGACATAGCAGCTCACCATACATGAGTATTTTCCTGGTTTGCATGTAAACTGCATGGTACATGCTTCAGTGATTTGTAAAACCAACATTGATAAAGCTAGCATGTTATTTTTATGATAGCGGTAATGATAAGTCTTATAAGCATCCACCTCAATACTGTTTCAATACATATACTGTATATGCATGTGTTGACCTTAGCTAACAAATTCATGCAGTTACGAAATTTTGTAACCGATTAACAGACTTCTGACCAAGTAACCAGTTAACTGTTAAAAGTGATTAAGAAAAACTAGATAAATAGTGGGTTAAATGTGAAATATATTTTTCAAAAGACAAAAACATTACTGAATTGTGAATGTGTGAGCTTTTGTGCCATTTAAATGAGCTTTTAAAGGCATCCTAATAATTCTACACAATATCTGTTGAGTTTGCTCTTGTTTTGGAATTTTCTAAAAAGTCACATCGAAACATCCAGTCAGTTGGATCCAAATGCAAAACTGATATGTTTTAAACAAGATATGAATGATTTTGTAACAATGTTGTTGACACAATTTGTCAGGTTGATTATGTCATATTGTTATAAGAAATGTACTTGTCCGTAGCTTTGTATACATTCCACAACTAATGATAGAAATCCAATAGGTTGATAGCAGTCTTCTTCATAATTACTTGTTGACTGTCAAAAAACTTGAACCGTATATGATCCCTGACTGAATGAGCACAGGGTCACAGTGTTGTTTTCACGGATTTCATCGGGGTCCTGTAAAACCAGTTCAGTACGGATGAATGATCTTGAGTGTATATATGTATTATTACTACTTCCAGTCTAAAGGCTATGTGTGTATTATGGAAGTTTATTTTCAATCAACACATTTGACAGGATATAATGATCACCTGATGGTTATATAGACAGTGGCCTCTGGTATGTGTGTTATGAATGAATCGCACTCCCACATTACATACCAATGTATGTGTACCTGTGTGTGGGGACTTAGTCATACCTGTAGTACCTGGCCCTTTACCTGTGTTTAGTGGATATATCATGGGAATTATGTAACATAAAAGGAATTTTCTATGATTCTAATACGGATATGCTTTTAATGTGTGATGTTGTTTTCATTTTTTCAAAAGGAAGCCCAATTTGAGAGATTAACAAAACAGTTAGAAGAGGAACGCAAGATTTTGGCTTCCCAACACGACCAGGTAAGCCAACAAAGAAATATAAAAATGTCTGCTAGCTGTCATGTTTGGTTTAGTTATACTGGACGATGGTCAGTAATTATACTGGACAATGGTCAGCAATAATTATACTGGACGATGGTCAGCAATAATTATACTGGACAATGGTCAGCAATACTTATACTGGACAATGGTCAGTAATCAAAAGCATGTGTTAGGATCTCACCGGAATTTCACACCTTACCAAGCTATAAATAGTGTGATGAGTTGTAGGTATGAGTTGTGAATGATTCTATATTGTATGGTAACAAACTGTATTGAATTTAAATAATGATGGATGTTGTTCTATATATCTGATCATAAAAAGTCCATTAAACAGACTACACATTGATAAGCAGATCAGCATTTTATTTAACTTTGTTCAAAACAGTAGACAAACTTTTAGAGGTGACCTAGTACAAAACACACCTTCAGTGCACAGACCTCCTTGATATATATACCATTGGAGACCCATAGACCTCCTTGATATATATACCATTGGAGACCCACAGACCTCCTTGATATATATACCATTGGGGGCACACAGACCTCCTTGATATATATACCATTGGGGGCCCACAGACTTCCTTGATATATATACCATTGGGGGCACATAGACCTCCTTGATATATATACCATTGGGGGCCCACAGACCTCCTTGATATATATACCATTGGGGGCACACAGACCTCCTTGATATATATACCATTGGGGGCACACAGTCCTCCTTGATATATATACCATTGGGGGCCCACAGACCTCCTTGATATATATACCATTGGGGGCACACAGACCTCCTTGATATATATACCATTGGGGACCCACAGACCTCCTTGATATATATACCATTGGGGGCACACAGACCTCCTTGATATATATATACCATTGGGGACCCACAGACTTCCTTGATATATTGGGGGCACACAGACCTCCTTGATATATATACCATTAGGGACCCACAGACCTCCTTGATATATATACCATTGGAGACCCACAGACCTCCTTGATATATATACCATTGGGGGCCCACAGACCTCCTTGATATATATACCATTAGGGACCTAGTGTTTCCCACAGGAAAAAAAAGGGCATGGTGCTGGGTTTTGAAAAGGGCACTTTGACCGCGATAAATAACCATCAGAGGGGCACAAAGGTTATATAGACGACTTCCAATACAAGGGAAAATCTTTAAAACTGTCTTGTTGTTAATGTAATTCTGGTTCAACTTAATATCATTTAAATGCTTTAAACTCTCTTAGTTGCTAAGTAATATCAGAACATCCATTTAATTATTCTGAGTGAACAAAATGATTTTGGAAATAGTTATCTGCCGATCACATATGATCATGACTATAATTGATTCACAAGAAAGATCTAAATTTCATTTATATTAATTAAAAGAATGGGAAAAATGCAAAATGTATTCCTTTATTTCAATCCAATTACCTTTATTTTAATATATATCTTTATTGAAATATTAAAAATACTGTATTGAATTGAATAAGATAACATGTTTCATTATAATGAATAATTAATTAAAAAAATGTTCTAAATTTACAAGCATTAAATTAAGAAAATACAGATAATTAGATTAGTATTCCAAATATTTGAATTTAATCTGATAGAGAAAAAAAAAAAATCTTTTTAATTTGATTTAATTTTAATTACTTGCTATTAATAATTATTAATATTAATATATCT
>SAYR01065742.1:88800-109306 GCA_004382745.1 Argopecten irradians irradians | reverse complement strand
TATTAGCTCACTTGGCGCGGCGTCCGTCGTCCGTCCGTTCTGTCTGTCCGTCAACATTTCCTTTATCGCAACTATAGTCATAGAGTCTCGCAAGATTGTACCCAAATTTGGCACAAACATCCTTGGGAGAAGGGGAACAGAACTTGTATAAATTTTGGCTGATGCCCCAGGGGCAGGAGGTGTGGGGCCAATATGGGAAATAGAGGTAAATCCTATAAATCGCTACTTGTCCTAGAGTTCTGCATGGATTGTGACCAAATTTGGCGCCACAACAAACTTGGGGAAGGGAACAGAACTTGTATAAATGTTGGCTCTGACCCCCTGGGGACAGAGGGGTGGGGCCAATAGGGGAATTAGATGAAATATTCAAATTCCTTCAGAAAAAAACAATGAACTGTATCAGAACATTACTTGCATTACAAACCAGGGGAGCGATACAGGCCATCGCCTCTTGTTTTACGCAATAGCAGCTTCACCATACACTGAGTATTTTCCTGGTTTGCATGTAAACTGCATGGTACATGCTTCAGTGATTTGTAAAACCAACATTGATAAAGCTAGCATGTTATTTTTATGGATAGCGGTAATGATAAGTCTTATAAGCATCCACCTCAATACTGTTTCAATACAGTTATTACTGATATATGCATGTGTGACCTTAGCTAACAAATTCATGCAGTTACGAAATTTTGTAACCGATTAACAGACTTTCTGACCAAGTAACCATTAACTGTTAAAGTGATTAAGAAAAACTAGATAAATATGGTTAAAATGTGAAATTATTTTTCAAAAGACAAAAACATTACTGAATTGTGAATGTGTGAGCTTTGTGCCATTTAAATGAGCTTTAAGGCATCCTAATAATTCTAACCAATATCTGTTGAGTTTGCTCTTGTTTGGAATTTTCTAAAAAGTCACATCGAAACATCCAGTCAGTTGATCCAAATGCAAAAATGATATGTTTTAAACAAGATATGAATGATTTTGTAACAATGTTGTTGACACAATTTGTCAGGTTGATTATGTCATATTGTTATAAGAAAGTACTTGTCCGTAGCTTTGTATACATTCCACAACTAAATATAAGAATCCAATAGGTTGATAGCAGTCTTCTTCATAATTACTTGTTGACTGTCAAAAAACTTGACCGTATATGATCCCCGACTGAAATGAGCACAGGTCACAGTGTTGTTTTCACGGATTTCATCGGGTCCTGTAAAACCAGTTCAGTACGGATAATGATCTTGAGTGTATATATGTATTATTACTACTTCCAGCTTAAAGGCTATGTGTATATAGGAAGTTTATTTTCAATCAACACATTTGACAGGATAATGATCACCTGATGATTATAAGACAGTGGCCTCTGGTATTGTGTTATGAAAGAATCGCACTCCCACATTACATACCAATGTATGTGTACCGTGTGTGTGGACTTATGCATACCTCGTTAGACTGCCCTTTACCTGTGTTTAGTGGAATATCATGGGAATTATGTAACATAAAAGGAATTTTCTATGATTCTAATACGGATATGCTTTTAATGTGTGATGTTGTGTCTTTTTCAAAAAGGAAGCCCAATTTGAGAGATAACAAAACAGTTAGAAGAGGAACGCAAGATTTGGCTTCCCAACACGACCAGGTAAGCCAACAAAGAAATATATAAATGTCTGCTAGCTGTCATGTTTGGTTTAGTTATACTGACGATGGTCAGTAATTATACTGGACGATGGTCAGCAATAATTATACTGGACGATGGTCAGCAATAATTATACTGGACAATGGTCAGCAATACTTATACTGGACAAGCTCAGTAATCAAAAGCATGTGTTAGGATCTCACCGAATTTCACACCTTACCAAGCTATAAATAGTGTGATGAGTTGTAGGTATGATGGTGAATGATTCTATATTGTATGGTAACAAACTGTATTGAATTTAAATAATGATGATTTTCTATATATCTGATCATAAAAATTCATTAAACAGACTACACATTGATAAGCAGATCAGCATTTTATTTAACTTTGTTCAACAACTAGACAAACTTTTAGAGGTGACCTAGTACAAAACACACCTTCAGTGCACAGACCTCCTTGATATATATACCATTGGAGACCCATAGACCTCCTTGATATATAATACCATTGGAGACCCACAGACCTCCTTGATATATTATACCATTGGGGGCACATAGACCTCCGTGATATATATACCATTGGGGCACACAGACCTCCTTGATATATATACCATTGGGGCCCACAGACTTCCTTGATATATATACCATTGGGGCACATAGACCTCCTTATATATATACCATGGGGGCCCACAGACCCTTGATAATTACCATTGCGGCACAGAGCTCCTTGATATATAACCATTGGGGCACACATCCTCCTTGATATATATACCATTGGGGCCACAGACCTCCTGATATATATACCATTGGGACACGACCTCCTTGATATATATACCATTGGGGACCCACAGACCTCCTTGATATATATATACCATTGGGGGCACACAGACCTCCTTGATATATATTACATTGGGGACCCACAGACTTCCTTGATATATTGGGGCACACACAGCCTCCTTGATATATATAACGATTAGGGACCCACAGACCTCCTTGATATATATACCATTGGAGACCCACAGACCTCCTTGATATATATACCATTGGGGCCCACAGACCTCCTTGATATATATACCATTGGGACCTAGTGTTTCCCACAGGAAAAAAAAGGGCATGGTGCTGGGTTTTGAAAAGGCCACTTTGACCGCGATAAATAACCATCAGAGGGGCACAAAGGTTAATATAGACGACTTCCAATACAAGGGAAAATCTTTAAAACTGTCTTGTTGTAATGTAATTCTGGTTCAACTTAATATCATTTTAAATGCTTTAAACTCTCTTAGTTGCTAAGTAATATCAGAACATCCATTTAATATATTTCTGAGTGAACAAAAAGATTTGGAAATAGTTATCTGCCGATCACATATGATCAATGACTATAATTGATTCACAAGAAAGATCTAAATTTCATTTATATTAATTAAAAGAATGGAAAAATGCAAAATGTATTCCTTTATTTCAATCCATTACCTTTATTTTAATATATATCTTTATTGAATAATTAAAAATACTGTATTGAATTGAATAAGATAACATGTTTCATTATAATGAATAATTAATTAAAAAAATGTTCTAAATTTACAAGCATTAAATTAAGAAAATACAGATAATTAGATTAGTATTCCAAATATTTGAATTAATCTGATAGAGAAAAAAAAAAAATCTTCTTTAATTGATTTATTTTATATTACTTGCTATTAATAATTTTATTAATATTAATATATCTTTTCTAAAAAATAAATTCACATCGAAATTCTAAAAAATTTTATACCGTTTTCATTTTTAAAAACGTGTACATATTAGTAAAAATCCTGAAATTCAATACCTCCGTCGTACTTTTACAATACACCCAAATGGCGCCATTACGATTGCAAATTTTGTGACATCCATCAGATATAGATAGCTATTAACATAAAAACGTGAGTAGAATAATTTACAGTTGTAAGCAGTATTTGTTTTGAAGTAATGCTCACTATCTGTGATATAATAATTATTGAAAGGCCAGCTGATTGTTTTCTAGGCTGCGATCGGCTGCTCAGACTTCAGCTTACGTAATACACAGACCTGACAAGTGACACCCACAAGCCAAGTGGAAATAGCCCAAGGCTGCTAATTAGAGGCCACTGGGGTATTGGTCAGGGGTCAGGGAGTTGTCACACCTCTTGTGTTTACTTAATTATCAAGCCACTGCCTGGTATATTCGGTAGATTAGTAAAAGTGTACTGGGGACAAAGGGGCAGGGCGTTAGGTTATAGGGCATGGCGTCAGGTAAAAAGGCATGGACGCCGCGCATGCTAATCGGCGCTGTGGGAAACACTAGGGACCCACAAGACCTCCTTGAGATATAATATCATTGGAGACACAAGACCTCCTTGATATAATATACCATTGGGCACACCAGAGCCTCCTTTGATATATTTTACCATTAGGACACACAGACACTCCTTGATAAATATATACCATTGAGGGCCCACAGACCTCTTGAATTAATATATAACCATTAAGTGGACCACAGACTCCTTGATATATATTCCAAGGGCACACAGACCCCCTGAATATATACCATTGAGACCCAGACCTCCTTATAATATAACCAATGGGCACACAGACCCTGATATATATACCAATGGGGGCCACAGACCTCCTTGATAATATTACCATTAGACCCACAGACCTCTTGATATATATACCATTGGAGACCCACAGACACCTATGAATAGTAGATTACAGGGGCACACAGACCTCTTGATATATAATACCAAATGGGGCACACAGACCTCCTTGATATATAATGAGACCAATGGGGCGCACACAGACCTCTTGATATATATATACGGATGAGACCCACAGACCTCCTCTGATATATATACCAATTGGGGCCACAGACCTCCTTGATATATCATACCAATGGGCCCACAGACCTCCTTGATATATATACCATAGGAACCACAGACCTCCTTGATATATATTCCATTGGGGGCACACAGACTTCCTTGATATATATACCATTGGAGACCACAGACCTCCTGATTAAAGCTATACCATTGGAGACCACGACCTCCTTGATATATATAACATTGGCCACAGACCTCCTGATATATATACCATTAGGGACCCACAGACCTCCTTGATATATATTCCATTGGGGCACACAGACTTCCTTGATATATAATACCATTGGGAGACACAGACTCCTTGATATTATTACCATTGGCGACCCACAGACCTCCTGAGATATATATACCATTGGGGGCACACAGACCTCCTGATATATATACATTGGGCACACAGACTCCTTGATATATATAACCATTGGGGGCACAACAGACCTCCTTGATATATATACCAATTGGGACTCACAGACCTCCTGATATAATATACCATTGGGGCACACAGACTTCCTTAGATATATATTCCATTGGGGCACACAGACCTCCTTATATATATATACCATTGGGGACCCACAGATTCCTTGATATATATTCCATTGGGCACACAGACCTCCTTGATATATATATACCATTGGGGCAACATTAGACCTCCTTGATATATTACCAGATGGGGGGACACACAGACCTCCTTGATATATATACCAAGGGGCACACAGACCTCCTTGAGTATATAATATACCATTTGGGGCCCACAGACCCCTCTTGATAATATATACCATGGGGGCACACAGACCCTCCTTGATATAATAATACCATTGGGGCCACAGACCTCCTGATATATACCATTGGGGCACACAGACCTTGATATAATATTCCATTGGGGCACACAGATCTCCTTGAATAGTATATACCCGATATTGGGTGACCCACAGACCTCCTTTGAGCATATATATACCAATGGGGGCACACAGACCTCCTTAGATATATAACCATAGGACCACAGACTCCTGATTAAATAAGCATTGGGGCAGCAAATAGAGCCTACCTTGACATATATACCATTGGCAACAACCTCCTTGATATCAATATATTAGCTAGGTATCAAGATGTGGAGGGACCTCCTTGAGAATCGTATATACAGAGGGATTTCCGCTTATTTGCAGTAGGTCAGTTTGCCAGAAAGAAAAATATCGAAATAACCGGAGTATATCGAATAGCGGAGATGACATTTGCACCTCCGTTTGACCCCAGCACATATGTATGTGAATAGGCCAAGATAGAGATAGATTGATTTTTGGATAAATACGTAAATTTTTTACACTTTATAAAGAAACAACAAGTATTATTTTGAAAGCTGTAAATCGATTTTAATTGCTTTAATAACAAAAAATATTCCCCAATATTAGATCTTGTTTACGTTAGATCGACACGATGAAATATTTGAGAAACAGCACGATCGATATCAAATGCAATTATTTCTACTAAACAGGATTGGATTTGTGTCTACAATTCTGAACCTAAGTAAAAACAAATTTACGGTACATTTGCCTGGCAAAATGAAACTTACGAGATCATGATTAAACTTCAAAGTGCCGATCACTAGTAGTGTTGGTTTTTAACATGTGTATATGAATTCGAAAATGCGGCAGGTGATGAACCATGCATACACTCGACCTAAAGGTGTTTGAGAATTTTCCCGTATAACAGATCTATACGTGTATAGGTTGATAACATTTCAGAAATTAATGCACATATTCAAGTAGCAATAACACAACGTAGCAAATATCTTTTGTATCCTAAGCTACATACTGTTACGAAACTTGCGGTAGTCATTGCACGCGACTTTGCATCTTTTATGTCTCGTTCACGAGACGCTTGATACGCACATGTCTGTCGTAGTCAACAAGACTCTGGTTGAACAGAGACTACTCATGAATGGCGATTGTTGTAAGGAAGCATTGTTTCTCCAACCGATCGCAGAACACTAGGTACGTTACGTAAAATAAAAAAAATATTTGAAATGCAATGCCTTTTAATTAGATGTCTGAGTCAGTGAATATAATAAAGTATATGATCAACCGCTGCTGATGTAAATCGTAACAGCGTCGAATACCTTTGCAGATTCGTGCATAAAAATAACAAGCCATACTCAAACGTTAATCTGTTACCAGGAATGATTTCTAGTAAATCGAAGTATCTTGACATATATTGGCGATTTCGCTAAAATATATTGCAACATTGAAAAATATTCGATTTTATTTTTAGAATTTCCCAAATATTTTATTCAAATTAACCGGAGGTCATGTAAAGTCTATGCAAATACAACGTATGAAAACAAAGATAAAAGAAGGAAAAAATCGGGACCGCAGAATTTTTATGCAAATAACCGGAAATATTCGAATAACCGATTATCGATGTAATGTGGAGTCCTACTATAATAGCTAGGTATCAATATGTGGGAGGTACCACTCCTTGAATACTCATATATATTAGACTAGGATATTATCAATATGTGGAGGACTCCTTGGATATCTATAAATAGCTAGGTATCAAGATAGTGGGAGAGTACCTCCTATGTATCTTATATAGATAGGTAATCAATATAGTGGGAGGACCTGCCAATTGAATATCTTTATATAGCTCAGGTATCAATTATGTGGGAGGGACCTCCTGATATCTATATTATGTAGGATGATCAATATATGTGGGAGGATCCTCCTTGATATCTATATATAGCTAGGAATCCATATATGTGGAGGACCTCCTTGATATCTATATATAGCTAGGTATCAATTATGTGGAGGGAACCTCCTGATACTATAATAATAGACTAGGTACATCATTTGGGAGGGACATCCTGAATCTTATATATAGCATAGGTATCAATATGTGGGAGGGACCTCCTTGATATCTTATATATAGCTAGGTATCAATATTGGGAAGGACCTCCTTGATATCTATATATAGCTATGTATCAATATGTGGGAGGGACCTCCTTGATATTATATAATATAGCATAGGTATCAATATGTGGGAGGAGACCTCCTTAGATACTCCTAATATGATAAGCTAAAGGTATCAATATAGTGGGAGGGACCTCCTTTGATATCTAATATACTGTATCAAAGGAGGACCTGATTATACTAGTAATCAAATACTGTAGAAGGGACCTCGCTAATATCTATATATAGCTGAGGTATCAATATGTGGGAAGGACCTCCTTGATATCTATATATACGCTTAGGTATCAATATGTGGAGAGGGACCTCTTGAATCTATATAATAGCTAGGATCAAATTATGTGGAGAGGGAACCTCCTTTATACTATAATTACTAGAATGAGGACCTTATATCTAAATGCTAGTAATCATTATGTGGAGGGACCTCCTTGATATCTTTATATATAGCTAAAGGTAATCAATTACTGTGAAGCAGAGAGACACTCTATGATAATCTAATAGTAGCTAGGTATCATATTGGAGGACTGATCTTATGTGCTGTATCTTGGGGACCTCTTGATATCTATATAATATAACTAGGCTATCAATTGAGGACCCTTGTTTTTATAGGGTCAGGGAGGAACCATCCTTTGATATCTATAATAGGTAATCATATTTGAGAGGAGACCTCCTTAGATATCTTATGTAGACTTCAAGGTATCAATATGTAGAGCGAGGGACCTCCTTGAATATCTAATATAATCTAAGCTAGGAATCTATACATTAGTGGAGGGACCCCTTGATATCTATATATAGCTAGGTAATCAATATGTGGGAGGGACCTCCTTGATATCTTCTAATAATTAAAGCTTCTAGGGGTAATCCCGAAATTATTGGTTTGAGGGGAGGACCTCCTTGATATCTATATGTATCTAGGTATTTCATTTTGGGAGACCTCCTTGATATCCTATTATATAGCTAGTATCAATATGTGGAGGAGCTCCTTGATATCTTTTAATATAGCTAGGTAATCACTTATGTGGGAAGGCGACCTCCTTGATATATATATATGCTAGTATCAATATGTGGGAGGACCCTCCTTGAACATCTATATGTAGCGGCTTGAGAACCTGTATCTAATAATGGTATTATGGGGAGGACCTCCTTAATATCTATATATAGCTAGTATTATATGTGGAGGGACCTCCTTGATATCTAATATATAGCTAGTATCTTATGTGGGAGGACCTTCTTGATATCTTATATAGCTTAGGTTATAATAATGTGGAGGACTCCTGATATTATATATAGCTAGGTATCAAATATTGGGAGGGACCTCCTTGATAATCTAATATATAGCTAGGTATCAATATGGGGGAGGACTCCTTGATATCTATATATAGCTTTGGTATCATTATGTGGGAGGGACCTGCCTTATATCTATATATAGCGTAGTATCAATATGTGGGAGGGACCGTCCTTGAATCTATATATAGCTAGGTATCATTTATGTGGGAGGCCCTCCTTGATATCCTATATATAGCTAGGTATCAATAATGTGGGAGGGACCTCCTGACTTTATGCTATATCAATGGAACCTCCTTATTATATATATAGATCTATGTGGGAGGGACATTTGATCTATTTGAGTATAATATGTGGGAGGGACTCCACATGTGCTGGATCTTATAGGACTTGTCTGTATCTAATATAGCTAGGTATCAATATGTGGGAGGGACCTCCTTGATATCTTTATATAGAGCTAGTATCATTGTGGGAGACCTCCCTTGAATCTATATATAGCCTAGGTATCATATATGTGAGGACCTCCTTGATATCTATATATAGCTAGGTGTATCATTATGTGGGAGGACCTCCTTTGAAATCTATATATAGGCTAGGTAAATCAATAGTGGGAGGGACCTCCCCCCATTACTTATATATAGCTAGGTATCAATATGTGGGCAGGTACCTCCTTGATATCGATATATAGCTGGGTATCAATATGTGGAAGGGACCTCTTATATCTATATATAGCTACGGTATCATTAGTGTGGAGGGACCTCCTTGAGATCTATATATAGCTAGGTAATATGTGGGAGGACCTCCTTGATATCTTATATAGTAGGTAACTTTGGGGACTTGTATAAGTAGTTCAATATGTGAGGGACCGCCTTGGTACCTTGAAGACCCTTATATCTATTGTATGATCTATTTGACTCTTATACTAGATATAGCTAGTATCTATTAGGGAGGGACCTCCTTGTATATCTATATATAGGCTAGTTATCAATATGTGGAGGGATCCTCCTTGATGGGACATATATAGCTAGGTATCATATATGTGGAAGGACCTCCTGATATCTATATATAGCTAGGATCATATGTGGGAGGGACACTCCTTGATATCATATATATAGCTAGGTATCCAAATATGTGGGAGGGACCTCCTTGATATCGTATATATAGATAGGTATCAATATGTGGCAGGAACCGTCCTGATATCTATATATAGCTAGTATCATTATGGGGAGCGACCTCCTTTATATCTTTATATAGCTAGGATCAATATGTGGGAGACCTCCTTGATACTATATATAGCTAGTATTCAATATGTGGAGGGACCTCCTTGATATCTACTATATAGCTAGGTACAATGTGGGAGGACTTCCTTGATATCTAGTAATATAAGCTAGTATCTAAAATATGTGGAGGACCTCCTAATATCCTATATATTAGCTAAGTAATCAATATGTGGAAAAAGGGACCTCCTTGATATCTATATATAGCTAGGTATCAATATGTGGGAGGGACCTCCTTGATATCTATATATAGCTAGGTATCAATATGTGGGAGGGACCTCCTTGATATCTATATATAGCTAGGTATCAATATGTGGGAGGGACCTCCTTGATATCTATATATAGCTAGGTATCAATATGTGGGAGGGACCTCCTTGATATCTATATATAGCTAGGTATCAATATGTGGGAGGGACCTCCTTGATATCTATATATAGCTAGGTATCAATATGTGGGAGGGACCTCCTTGAAATCTGAAATATCTTAACAGTGTTTATTATGAACTAGTTAGCTATGGTGGTTTATGTTCAGTTTGGAGCACCCATGGCTGTATTCCCTTGAGATAGAGAGACACTAAAATAAAAGGAAACAATACAAGACACTATATTTAGGTGAAATACAACACACTGACAATGCAGCTTTGTGCCTTTAGGTGTGAGCGTGGTCACACAATGGCTGTGTGTTTTTGTGTTCAGAGTGTGCACAGACAAACATATACAGGTGTGAAAATACAGGTGTAAAAATACAGGTGTAAAAAATACAGGTATTTAGTAGTAGGATGATTCAGACACACATAATCAGTCAGTGTCGGATAGAACTCGAATCTCGATCTGCAATATGAAATCCTCATCCTTTCATTAGGTTCTGTATTACTAGTTTAATAGTGTGAGACAAGAAATACAGGTAATTAAATAAAAAAATAATTGCAAAATCAGTACTTCGTTCCATATAGGACATTGTGTCATGGAATTTTTTCGGGATGCAATTAATTATTTTTAATATTTATATCTTGAAATAAATTTAGAAGCTCAAACTTTTCAATGGTGGTAATGGTGTAAAGTAAGTAACTTTTGTAATTGAACAAAAATACTAAATTGTCTGCTCTTGTTTCTGACAGAGAAAAATACCATTTGTCAGCGATAGAGCATCTTTAACAAATAATATATAAAAAATAGGACATTTCCTAAAAAAATTATATATGTAAAAAAATAGGACATTTCCTTTATCCCGACCTGTACAAAATATAAATTTATTATACCATATTCAATTGATTCTAAAATCTTTGACCAGAATGTTTAAAAGTTCCCATTTCATTTTCAGATGTCAATTTAAAATCTTTTTGTATTTTCCAGAGTTATCTGCCCTTGTAGGTAGCTATTGATTGTTTTGTTTTGTGTGCAATTGACATAATATTTTTTCAGAGGGTTCACTAAATGATTATGTACATCACAGTCGATATATACCCACAAGGGCAGATAACTCTGTAATATGCAGACACCATAGAGGTGATGATTAATTACATTATGGTACTATAAGGAGGGGAGACAACCCTGTCATGCCTACTGACATACTGACATGTGTGTATAGCCAGCCTTATACACACAAGCTATATATATAGTCTGCTTGTTACACAGCTGGCTGACATCACAAATGTCAGCTGGTCATAGAGTAGAAAGAGAGACAATAGTACCGTAAATAACTCATGATAAATAGCCCATGGCTGATCAATTGTCATTCCCATTTATTTACATTGAATTCTAAATCATAGAAATTTTCCCATTTCATTGTAGAATAAAATATCTCAGCATACCAGAAATGTTTATACTAGTATTTAATACAATGGTCCCCATAGCTGTTAGTCCAAAAAGTACCCTAGTAGTCCCTCTTTTAGTCCATCAAGTACCCTAGTAGTTCCTCTTATAGTCCATCAAGTACCCTTCTAGTCCCTCTTATAGTCCATCAAGTACCCTACTAGTACCTCTTATAGTCCAAGTACCCTAGTAGTCCCTCTTTTAGTCCATCAAGTACCCTAGTAGTCCCTCCTATAGTCAATCAAGTACCCTAGTAGTCCCTCTGTTAGTCCAGCAAATACCCTAGTAGTCCCTCTTTTAGTCCATCAAGTACCCTAGTAGTCCCTCTGTTAGTCCATCAAGCACCCTAGTAGTCCCTCTTTTAGTCCATCAAGCACCCTTGTAGTCCCTCTGTTAGTCCAGCAAGTACCCTAGTAGTCCCTCTGTTAGTCCAGCAAGTACCCTAGTAGTCCCTCTTTTAGTCCATCAAGTACCCTAGTAGTCCCTCTGTTAGTCCAGCAAGTACCCTAGTAGTCCCTCTTTTAGTCCATCAAGCACCCTAATAGTCCCTCTGTTAGTCCAGCAAGTACCCTAATAGTCCCTCTTTTAGTCCATCAAGCACCCTAGTAGTCCCTCTTTTAGTCCATCAAGTACCCTAGTAGTCCCTCTTTTAGTCCATCAAGTACCCTAGTAGTTCCTCTTATAGTCCATCAAGTACCCTAGTAGTCCCTCTTTTAGTCCAGCAAGCACCCTTGTAGTCTCTTATAGTCCAAGTACCCTAGTAGTCCCTCTTATAGTCCAGCAAGTACCCTAGTAGTCCCTCTTATAGTCCATCAAGTACCCTAGTAGTCCCTCTTTTAGTCCATCAAGTACCCTAGTAGTCCCTCTTTTAGTCCAGCAAGCACCCTAGTAGTCCCTCTTATAGTCCAAGTACCCTAGTATTCCCTCTTTTAGTCCAGCAAGCACCCTAGTAGTCCCTCTTATAGGCCAAGTACCCTAATAGTCCCTCTTTTAGTCCAGCAAGTACCCTAGTAGTCCCTCTTATAGTCCATCAAGTACCCTAGTAGTCCCTCTGTTAGTCCATCAAGTACCCTAGTAGTCCCTCTTATAGTCCATCAAGTACCCTAGTAGTCCCTCTTTTAGTCCATCAAGTACCCTAGTAGTCCTCTGTTAGTCCATCAAGTACCCTAGTAGTCCCTCTTATAGTCCAAGTACCCTAGTAGTCCCTCTTATAGTCCATCAAGTACCCTAGTAGTCCCTCTTTTAGTCCATCAAGTACCCTAGTAGTCCCTCTTTAAGTCCATCAAGCACCCTAGTAGTCCCTCTTTTAGTCCAGCAAGCACCCTAGTTGTCCCTCTGTTGGTCCATCAAGTACCCTAGTAGTCCCTCGATTTATTGAAAAAGCCCTCACCTTTTATGAATTAGTAGTTAATACAAGTATTACATTAAGTGATGATACAATGTAACACTGTCTAGATAACCATGCCGATATGACAGAACAAACATGGCGTATAGGAGGACATCATAATGCATGGTACTCATTATTTTATCATCAAACAAGTACTGGTGTTGAATTTAAATACATTTTTATGTGATTTTGTTTACAGATTCAATATTTAACTTTCCAAAGGTTGAGCCCTATATGTATGTTTGTGTATTGTTTGTGATGTTACATAACTTGTATCATTACTCCAACTGCCTAGATCAATATTGTCATTACACAGAATGGTGAACACTATACAGGGTCATCAACATTGGGGCTATACAGGGTTATCAACATTAGGGGTATATCTACTGTACAGGGTTATCAACATTAGTGGGTATATCTACTATATAGGGTCATCAACATTAGGGGTATATCTACTATACAGGGTTATCAACATTAGTGGGTATATCTACTATATAGGGTCATCAACATTAGTGGGTATATCTACTATACAGGGTTATCAACATTAGGGGGGTATATCTACTATACAGGGTTATCAACATTAGTGGGTATATCTACTTTACAGGGTTATCAACATTAGGGGGTATATCTACTATACAGGGTTATCAACATTAGGGGGTATATCTACTATACATGGTTATCAACATTAGGGGGGTATATCTACTATACAGGGTCAACACATTAGGGGGTTATATCTACTATACAGGGTTATCAACATTAGGGGTATATCTACTATACAGGGTTATCAACATTAGGGGTATATCTACTATACAGGGTCATCAACATTAGGGGGGTATATCTACTATACAGGGTCATCAACATTAGGGGTATATCTACTATACAGGGTTATCAACATTAGAGGGTATATCTACTATACATGGTTATCAACATTAGGGGGTATATCTACTATACAGGGTTATCAACATTAGGGCTATACAGGGTTATCAACATTAGGGGGTATATCTACTAAACAGGGTCATCAATATTAGGGGTATATCTACTATACAGGGTCATCAACAGTAGGGGGTATATCTACTATACAGGGTTATCAACATTTGGAGGGTATATCTACTATACAGGGTTATCAACATTAGGGGTATATCTACTATGCAGGGTCATCAACATTAGGGGGGTATATCTACTATACAGGGTTATCAACATTAGGGGGTATATCTACTATACAGGGTCATCAACATTAGGGGTATATCTACTATACAGGGTTATCAACATTAGGGGGTATATCTACTATACAGAGTTATCAACATTAGGGGTATATCTACTCTACAGGGTCATCAACATTAGGGGGTATATCTACTATACAGGGCCATCAACATTAGGGGGTATATCTACTATACAGGGTCATCAACATTAGGAGGGTATATCTACTATACAGGGTTATCAACATTAGGGGGTATATCTACTATACAGGGTCATCAACATTAGGGTGTTTGTCGAACTAACATTACATTATTACATGATTGATGTGTAGTATATTATAAAGTTATAAAATGATTCTTCACAAAAGATTGGCCTCTGGCTGGTATATCAACTGATTGTGGATATGAAGGGTGTCAATTTGGGCCCTCTGGTGGCCATGAACGTTAAGGTTTAGTTTGTATTTACCTTTCTGTGTCATAGGTATCTATACACTTCACTGTTCATTACAGCCTCGATTTTGACGAGTTGTGTTTTCTGAAAATATAACATGATGGTAATTTTTAAAATGTTTTGTGAGTTATAATTGGTATTTCCCATGTTTTCCTGACGTTTTAGATAACCAATCATTGTAATGAAATCATCAATAAACATATATATGAAAATCATATCTAAATATACAGATCAACTTATTTTGGGTTCACATGTCACTTTAAAGACTACAGAATTTATAGTAACTGTCTGACTGCCAAAGCTGAATGTAAATGCTACTGAATATTTTTGATTCTGTGTGAATTGGTTGACTGTTAAATCACACATACTGAATATCCATCAAGAGAAGTTAAGAACCAATGTGCCCTGGGTTTGTAATTTATATGGATTGTACATTACATAAGCGAGACATTCTTTGAATCCAAATCTATGTGAACCTGTCTGTAATTGCAAACTCATTTGAGAATGGAAAAGAAGCCATGGAAATCTGTCAAAACCATAAATACTCATGATTGAAAAAAAAGTTGAAAGATGTGATGTACACAGGAACAGAACCAGGAGAAAATGTCATTATAACATTAACAAGTTCTTTGTGTTATATTCCAGGATTTAAGTAACAACTTAGGTAATATCTGATAAAAATTTCCCCACAGTGGATTATATAGGGATTGGATTTCGTTTTTATGTTAACCATGCTTGTATGGAGCAATTCCTCTAAGAATATATTCTATGGGGCGCGTTAGCGCCCCATATTGAATATATTCTTAGAGGAATTGCTCCATACAAGCATGGTTAACATAAAAACGAAATCCAATCCCTATATTTACACTCACACGACTTTTTATTAATATTTCATGCAATAAAATTGTCATTTGAAAGTGACGTAATTATTCAATAAAAGTCGGTCAAAAGTGGGAGGAGCTTACTCAATTGAACAGCGAATGATGACGCTCAACGTAAGGTAGAATTATTCATCTGCGACGACAAAAAAGTGCAATATTTTAGTGTAAAATAAACATGACAAACAAAGTAAATTTCAGAGATAATTTTATTTAATCAGATCAGAACTTTAAATAGGTATTCAATTTTGCTATAAGTTCATAAATAGCGTAATAACATCAAGTATTTGTTCACGGCCACATGTGTGAACTCGGTGACGGTTATTGTGCAGCGAGGCGAGGCTGACGCACGCTTACACACAGGAGTTTTCCGAAGTTGTCAAAACACCAGTGTTCAAGTAGCTAAATTTGTTTGAGATTGTCGTCTGACTTGACGATATTACGTCCTTCGGAGCCATGTGATTATATAATCTACGCTTAGATCCATCGCCATCTATGGAACAACTTCACTTGTATGTATTTGTGGTGACGCGTAACTGTCAACATGTGGATTACTAGCGGTGCATGTTTTATAATACACATGATTCAATTCTCAAAGAACAAAGACAAGAGGATATGTTTATAACTGACCTTTATCAGAGGGTCTCACGCCCTTCCACCCCAAAGACTCGATCGTAGGACGAACATAGGCACAGAGGTAATGTTTACATTTGACACCCATCATTTTTAACAAAAATGAAAGCACGTTGGCCCTGTCGGGATATTTTTCCATTTCTTTATACAATTGTTAATTTAACAATTGTTTGAATCATATATAAATATAAAACATGTATATATTGTTTAGATTTTTCCAAAATTCTATGAAAAACAACAATATACACGTAATGTTGCGTCAAAATGTAAACAAAGCCATGTGTTTCTTTCTTTTTTTAAAGTAGTCCTTTTACATTGCACAGAACATTTTCATACGCAAGTTCAAAGTTCAATGTTACCATGCAGTTATGGTAAACAAAATCGGCTAGTATTAGAGTATAGTGACCAAGCCTAGCAAGTGTAAATATAGACACATATATATGTATCTGTTTGGCAGCGTTTACACAGCAGATGGAATTTCAAACACATGATATGCATTAAGCTGAAGCATGTAACCTTTCTATCAGCCTGTTAATTCTCTGGCTGGATGTTTCCAGTGGCAGCATGAAAATGTTTTTTTTTTTAGCTGATGTGACTGACTAGATGATGAGCTAATACTTATCTCCCCATAACAGTGCCTTACCATACTAAGTACTTCCATCTGTTACCCAACCAGGCCTACATTATATATATAATTACTTTTCATTGGCCTATTTTTGCCCCCCCCCCTTTTTTTTTTTACTAAACAGCTGTTATTTTGTGATGAATTGTTGGCCCTACTGAGCTACAAATAGTTACCAATGATAATTGAACCAGACTTTCTGTTTATAACCTCGTTTCGTAATCATGTCACAGAACTGGTCATGTTGGATTTCTTCATCCTTTCTATTCATCTCATGTTTAGCTTCTTTCATTTGTTGTTCTAGTCTTTAAGAGGCTTCACTTTGATATGATATACTTGTTCCTATTCTGTAGCATACTTCTGAGTTTAACCTCTAAAAGTAAATATCAAATATTGATCTCTCTTAACAGCATGATGTAGAATAGAATGTACAGTGTATGGTATTATCGTTTCTATAAATAGCATGCATGTTTGTTATGACTTGTGGTGATGACAAGGTGCAGGTAAATTTTTGTAACTCATCTTGATCCTGGTTTGGTACAGTCATTTATCCTGCTACAAATCAAGCATATATTTAACCTAGATTGTCCAACATTCTATAAATGGTGCTTCTGTGCTTTCAACCAAACTTGAATTTTGACATTTTTGGCATCCATTCATCCTTAGCTGTCCATTTGTTTTGCTTTTTTGATCATTTTGTGTGCATGTTGTTTTTGTTTGACTTTTCCAGCAGTATAGGTTTGGCAGTGAAGCCAATAGTATGAATAGTATGATGAGTGCTGATGACTCGTATCTATGGCGATCGCCCGGCCCCCAACCCCTGACCGAGTCACAGTTGAACGATACAAGTCTAGGAGACACTAAAATGAGTTCACATCTCCTGGATTCATGTCTGTAAGTATCCCAGATAGGACCCCATATACTGAAGTTCACATCTCTTGGATTCATGTCTGTAAGTATCCCAGATAGGACCCCATATACTGAAGTTCACATCTCGAAGTAAGAAAGTTGACATGAACCAAAGCCAACTGCATTTTCTGAAGAAATGACATAATACAAAGTTGATGAAAGTGTAATAAAAAAGAACAAGAGGAAATGAATAAAAAATTAAACTGTGTTTTTACATAGACAGCCATGCATGCAAGTGCAGTGAGTATTTTGGGGACATGTTTTGATTCATTTGCTATACCTGCTCCCACTCCACCTATACCAAACGTATTCCACTGCGACCTTAATTTTATAGCTTTGTTTATTTAGATGTTAAGTATAGTTAACTGCTTGACCATTTTTTGTGTCGTATATATGTAAGCATGTATCATTCATGCAATACTCATGCTGGAGGTCTTTATTTAGCCATCAGATCAAAAACATCAGATTTATTCATCTAAAAAACATCAGGTTTATTCATCTAAAAAACATCAAATTTATTCATCTTAAAAAAACATCAGATTTATTCATCTAAAAAACCATCAGATTTATTCATCTTAAAAAATAATCAGATTTATTCATCATAAAAAAATATCAGATTTATTCATCTACAAAACATCAATTTATTCATCTAAAAATCTTCTAATTCATTAATCTTTATTATCACCAGATTATTTTCACCTGTAAACATCAGATTCTTTCTCTATATCATCAGTACTTGGTATCAGTTTGTTGGTACATACAATTAGATTATCATCAGTTTGTTGGTACATACAGTTAGATTATCATCAGTTTGTTGGTACATACAGTTAGATTATTATCAGTTTGTTGGTACATACAGTTAGATTATCATCAGTTTGTTGGTACATACAGTTAGATTATCATCAGTTTGTTGGTACATACAGTTAGATTATCATCAGTTTGTTGGTACATACAGTTAGATTATCATCAGTACTCTGCCTAGATCTGATTACAATAGTGACTCTCTTGTGACCATACAGTACAACATGAAGATCCACATTGTTGTCATTACAGAATCTGGGTCAGTAGCTCTGTGCAGAACAACAAAAATAAGTGTTACAGCCCTGTGTGTATGTGATGAAGCCATTGCAGTTGTGAGGAATTAACATTGAACATAATTGTTTGTTTGAGTTAGATTAGTTGCTCACAGGCTGTTTGAGGTCACACAGGCTCTGGAACACTGATGACTTTAAAACATGGTCTGTTATAAAGGGGAAAACTCGGCATTTGAGAAAGAGATGTGATGTGGGGTGTTAAAGTCAGCCATAGGCACTAGTGCAGTATAACAGTGTGATAGCACATACACTCTAGGATCTGTGCAAGGTAACACCAGACTGCAGAGGTCTCAGACTTTGACCGCACTAGTGGACACTTTAGATGATGATAGGGTCCTGGACACATAGTGGACACTTTAGATGATGATCGGGTCCTGGACACATAGTGGACACTTTAGATGATGATAGGGTCCTGGACACATAGTGGACACTTTAGATGATGATAGGGTCCTGGACACACAGTGGACACTTTAGATGATGATAGGGTCCTGGACACATAGTGGACACTTTAGATGATGATAGGGTCCTGGACACATAGTGAACACTTTAGATGATAATTCTGAGTGTGTCTGATGTCTGTACAGAATACCTGGTCAGTGTGATGCCATAAGACAAGTGATTGTATGGGGAATGGTATCAGTCTATGATACTAAGACAACCACCCTCAATATCTGGAATTACCTAAGATTTGGATTTAATTGGGTTGAAGGTCAAGATTATATGCTGGGGTCGGAGTTGAAGATCTACAAAAGAAGAGTGCCTTATTAATGTTAGTGGCATGTTTACATGTATTAAGTAAAGAGGACATGGTAGGAACCACCTGTCCCCAGTCATTACATACTGACTACAAATGAGAATGTGCTCCTGGATCCAGGGCCGAAGGAGGGTACCGAGGATGGGTGTGGTATCTTGTCCTAGGAGGTAGAGTTTACAGAGAATGTTGACAATGTTTATTTGTCTTAATATCACATGTTAAAGGAATCTTGATTAGTTATAGGTATATGACAGTTGATAATGTGGCATTTGAGTAAGATTTTTCAGGCTGGAGAGAGAGAGAGAGAGAGCAGTTAGAAAGAAGTTGTAATCTGTCAATTGTTATAAGTATTGATATGACCAGGGCTACATGTAGCTAGGGTCATTATGACTCAAAGAGGTCAGGAGTATGATAGGACACAAAGGGGTCAGGAGTATGATAGGACACAAAGGGGTCAGGAGTATGATAGGACACAAAGAGGTCAGGAGTATGATAGGACACAAAGGGGTCAGGAGTACGATAGGACACAAAGGGGTCAGGAGTACGATAGGACACAAAGGGGTCAGGAGTATGATAGGACACAAAGAGGTCAGGAGTATGATAGGACACAAAGAGGTCAGGAGTATGATAGGACACAAAGGGGTCAGGAGTATGATAGGACACAAAGAGGTCAGGAGTATGATAGGACACAAAGAGGTCAGGAGTATGATAGGACACAAAG
>SAYR01065742.1:29043-78174 GCA_004382745.1 Argopecten irradians irradians | reverse complement strand
GTATATTAATGTCTCCTTATAAGGAGATGCCATACATGTCTGCCTTGTAGTATATTAATGTCTCCATATGATGGTGGAACTTTCACTTACACGGTGTGTATATATATATATATATATATAAAAATAAAAGTCAACAACCTTCCTCTTGTACATTCACCATTTCATGATGGCTCTTCAGGAGTAGAAATATCAAATAATAATAATAATAGGAGGAGAAGAGCCATCCTGAAATGGTGAATGTACAAGAGGAAAGTCGTTGACTTTATTTTTATATATTCAACTCTACATGGACACGTACTTTTTTCTTGGTGTATATATATATATATATAAGAAATAAAAACAATAACGACTGACTAGTGAGCGCTTTCGCCCCATTCAAGCGAAATACTTGAATGGGGCGAAAGCGCTCACTAGTCAGTCGTTATTGTTTTTATTTCTTATATATATATATATATACACCAAGAAAAAAGTACGTGTCCATGTAGAGTTGAATATATAAAAATAAAGTCAACGACTTTCCTCTTGTACATTCACCATTTCAGGATGGCTCTTCTCCTCCTATTATTATTATTATTTGATATTTCTACTCCTGAAGAGCCATCATGAAATGGTGAATGTACAAGAGGAAGGTTGTTGACTTTTATTTTTATATATATATATATATATATACACACCGTGTAAGTGAAAGTTCCACCATCATATGGAGACATTAATATACTACAAGGCAGACATGTATGGCATCTCCTTATAAGGAGACATTAATATACTACAAGGCAGACATGTATGGCATCTCCTTATAAGGAGACATAAATATACTACAAGGCAGACATGTATGGCATCTCCTTATAAGGAGACATTGATATACTACAAGGCAGACATGTATGGCATCTCCTTATAAGGAGACATTAATATACCACAAGGCAGACATGTATGGCATCTCCTTATAAGAGGCCATCTTAATTACTAAATTACTGAAGGTTTATTTTGAGAACATCAAAAATTATCTACACATTGATGTTTGATTATAAAAATCTATTCATTATTAAATCATTAAAGTAATGAAAAAGCTGAAGAATGTAATGGTGTTTAATGGTGGTCCAGTATTTGTTTAAGCTTTAATTTCTGTGAGCAAGGGATCAAAACTACAAAGTTTTATTTAGGTCACCTTAGACAAAGGTGACCTATTCTGTTCATCACCTTTTGTCAAACCACATTGTTTTCCTTAAGTTTAATTTTGCCCATCAAAAAGAATGAATAAAAACTTCTTATATTTATATTTCACAGGCCGGGAAAGGCTCTGGAATGCAGGGGTCAATGTCATCGTTGCCACGGGAACAACCTAACGACAACTACATGTCCTATTCGGCATTGTCCCCAGGACAAGAGCAGTCAAGTCCCTCAAGGTTCAACAACTATGGAGAGGAACCTGATCACTACGGCAATCGGTCGCCTCGCTACAGTCTAGCATCTAACGACAGCTTTCAGAGGCCCTATACTCGCCAAGATCATAGGTACCCTTTATCCCTCAAAGCCAGCTATCATAACCAAAATGGCAATTCTGAAATTTAATGAAGCTGTTTCCTTGGCTTGGAAAAGGCAAAAAAATTAAAAATTTGTTTTTAAAATGTATGATCACATTGATGGCTAAACCAAATTTACTATGAAGTAATAGTTCTATATATATTTATGGATTGTGCGAGTTTTGTCGAGTCCGCTGATAAAACTGAAAATCTTCATAATGCATGAATAAGTATTTACTTCTTAATCTTGCATTATGAGAAAATTCAATTTTAACTGAGATTTCATATTAATTTTTATTCTTGTTTGAAATTTTCAAAATGTTTTTAGTTGCAAAACAGGAAGTAAAATGTTACAAGTGCATTGTGAGATAAAACTTTGGCTTAATCAAGGAGCACGCATATCTGGTGCCCATGACAATGGCATTGATCAATAGTTGCCCAAAATGCTGCCATTCTCCTTGCTATCTTAGTGGTCATGGTTGGTGCATAGAATTTTGGCCGGTTTAGAGTGGGTTTGGTTTGGAGAAGTGAATCGAATATCGAACATTACGATCCGGTTTCAATTGATCGGAAGTTTTCTACACTTCAGTTTACTGCCTAGCGTTTGTTAATATAACAGACTGGAGCACAACTCTAAACCCAGCAGAGATATTTCCATGAAACTTCATAGCCACATTGTTCTTATGGTCTAGTAGTACCTTTTGCTATTTTTAGGTTTTCATTTTTTGCACTTTTTCCGTTACCATGGAAACATTGCTGAAAATATCATGGTAAATGGTAAATGTTACTTTGCAAAACTCCACCCATCTTTGTGTATATAGTCTAATATAAATGTCAAGGCTGTATACCTGATTCAACAATTGCAGCCCCGCTCTACTTGAATTATACTCCATCTTTCTTTAGCTCAACTTCCTTTTTATCCCCCGCCCAACGTGGTTGGCGGGGGATATACAAATGGGTTCCTTCCGTCCGTCCGTACAAATGGTTTCCGGAGCATAACTCTAAAATCAGTAGAGATATTTCCACGAAACTTCATACACACATTGGTCATATGGTCTAGTAGTGCCTTTTGCTATTTTTAGGTTTTCATTTTTTGCATTTTTTCCGTAACCATGGAAACATTGTTGAAAATATCATATTTTTGTACCAGGTTCGTTCCGGAGCATAATTCTAAAACCAGAAGAGATATTTCCACGAAACTTCATAGACACATTGTCTTATGGTCTAGTAGTGCCTTTTGCTATTTTAAGGTTTTCACTTTCTGTACTTTTTTCTGTAACCATGGAAACATTGCTGAAAATGGCATATTTTTGTGTAAGAATCGTTTCCGGAGCACAACTCTAAAACCAGCAGAGATATTTCCATGAAACTTCATAGACACATTTTATGTAGGACTTCTAATTTTGTATTATGCTTTACTTTTTATTTAATATGCATGCAGTAAAACTCAGATTTATCAAACTCAATTACTATGAACATTCACTTAATTCCTATGTAACTCGTCGCTGTTTAAAACAAATAAAAAATCGCACTGTTAGCTGCTGAACTTTGTTAAAGCTAAGATCAATTCTGGTATTTTTTAAAGAAGCAAAAATTTTCAAAGTTGGTTTCACTTTGTTAAAAAAAAAACATAAATATGTTTTGTATATATTCTTCAATTGCAGTTGGGTTTTAAAATACTTTCCCTATACTCTTACTAGCATATAAAATTAATGCATTAATTGATTTAGCTCTCCATTGGCGGGGGATCTGAATGACTATGTCCTTGTTCCTGTTTTTTTTCATACACATAAGTCTCCAAAATCAAACTTGCTTCAGCTTTAATATCTCCATTGGCGGGGGATCTGAATGACTATGTCCTTGTTGTTAATGTAAATGTTATCACAAAAGAGAAAATCATACGATTAAAAGGAATGAATTACAACAATCTTTACTTTGTTACCACTTATAAACATAGTTATTTGCATGAATGTTCTTGGGAATATTGTCTGAACTAACCTACATACGGCCGATCGCTTCCGGTTTCGTAAAGAATCAAAATAAATATGGTCTAATTACACGATGATCAGTCGATGCTGGTATATGACAAAACAAGACATGGCTTTGGCTTCTTCATACAGATAATTTACGTTTTCCGACAACTACATAAGTAAATAAATAACCCGTGTGAGACTCTCAAAATTGAATACGAAACTTTCTGTTTATTACTAGCTCTGCTTGTTTTCCTACAGTAAAGAAACCGCCAGTGCATGTGGTAGACCTTCGTTAAATATCTAAACAATAGACATGATTAAATAATTACACCACCATCTCTGGTATAATTACTGTGTACATATACCTATAGCCTTCACACCTGTAAACATGCCCCAGGACATTGCATGTGACAACTATGTAGGTATTTCACTGTCGGTTGATCAGACCTCAATGCAAACTATCAGTGTCGCTCAGGTAAGGCCGGTTTTCAGAAGTGTATTTTAGTTACATTGGACTATTCTGATCTCACAGTTGCAAATGTCGACTGATGTAAACAAGACCATTGGAAAGAAAAGTTTTTGTTAATAAACAACACAATTAAGCTTCATTAAAGAAAATAATTGTTTGTTTCTATTGTAAAAAATGCGTTTTCATCAAACGAATAAAAGGATGTTTATTTGCCTCTTCACATGTGTGTAGGGATCAAAGAGTAGTCAAATCTCCGCCTATACGAATACTCCGGTTATTAGAAATATTTAAATAAGTGGAATCCTCTGACAAATAAGTGGAATCCTCTGACAAATAAGTGGAATCCTCTGACAAATAAGTGGATTAAGGATAAGGAGTATGGCAGCACTGCATGAGTGCATGATGTATGTAAATATTATAGGTAAGGCATATGTCATCTTATAGTCATATAAATTATCTCCCTTTGTCCTGTAGCATTCTAATATTTTGAATATAATTGATCAATTTAATATTTCAGAATCGATTTGAAATTTAAGCTAAATTTCATTGACGTTCGAAATTTTGGGATAATACAGAAAAAGGCAAGAATAAATTGGTTTGCAACATTGTGACCTAATGGCTTCATACAAAGAATGATTATCAATTATATTCAAGATATGTCTTCTGTCCGTTATCACTAGAAAGTACTGAAGGAATCTTTGTAAAAATCTTATATAGAGATTCCCCTGGGGCCCTAGGTGTGCATTTAGCATTTTTGGGACTGGTCGGTCAACAATATGGTCAACCAGCTGCCATCTTGGATTTTGATAGTTGAAGATTGTTACTACTATTTTCTCAGGAAGAACTGAAGAGCTCATTTTCAAAGTTCATATCTAAAGGCTCCACATAGGCCCTAGATTTGCATAATGCATTTTGAGATTGTCAATGAGATCACCGACAGGCTGCCATCTTTGATTTTGATACTTGAAGTTAAAGCAGAGAAAAGATCTTTCTTTCCATTGTCAGACTTCGATAATTTTTTAGTTGGTGCCAAGATCCCTCTGGCATTTCTTGTTAAAAACTTAATACTCTTTAAAATTCCACATAAATTTTTATTCTGATCTGAAGTTAATAAAGTATATTTTATGCTGCAATGTCTATGCACATAACAAAATAAGGCAATTGTTTGATTGATCAAGAATCATAAAATTAGCAAAAGGATAGGAATATTTTAATATAGACCATTATGAATTCTATTTGATTTACAAGGACATTTATTTGAACAGTACAATCAGACAACAAATCTATTGTAGTTATTGATGATTTTTCTCCATTAGGGACATGGGACCTTCAGGAGGTAGAGGAAGCTATAGCCAGCCTGAGGACTTGTGCAACCCGAGGGACCAATACAGCGATCAGCCAAACTACGACGACTCTCGAGGGGCCGACTCCTACTCTCCCCAGGGGGCCAGACCAAGTGATCCCCCGAGTCGGAGTGACTCGTATCGTAACCCTGGGGACCCCTACGGGGACCAACCTCCACTGTACGAGACCGGTGCCTACACAGGGGCCCCGCCACAAATGGATGACCGCTACAAAGAAAATTCTTTTGAGGATGACCGGTACAGGGGCCCTATGGGAGACAATTATCAATCTGAGGGTGGTTATAGGGCATCCCCTGTCCCGGGAAATCAGTACCTACCCCCAGACGATAGGTTCAGAGACATGTCACTAGATGACTCCCACGGGGCCCCTATGGAGGACAGATATAGGGACATGCCCCCTAACGACAGGTACGAAGGAGAACCCACTTTTGGTAATTATGATGATTATCCGTATAGTCCTAACAAACATGATGGGCTACCTGAGGTACCACAAGACCCATTCGCAGATGATCCATTTCAACAGAAGGTTGCAATCGCTGCGGCAGAGGAACGTTATCGCGCTTCACAAGGAGACCTACGGTATCGGGACGAAGACCCCTACAGTAGACGGACACCATCTCCAACCACTGATAGGTACCAAGGTAAGCTGGTTATCTGATCCTATAGTGTAATCGGAGAAATCACAAGATTCTATCGTTTTTTACAGTGAAGAGTATGTGACAAAATTCAGGTAGAAGAATTAAAGAGGTATCTATTTTATACTGATGATTTAGTAAAAATATAGATAAAATAAATGGGAAATAACCGGGTTGATTTTCAGGGGTGAGAACTCTTTTTTTAGCTTCGATGCATTTCAGTCATTTTTGCAGCATTTTGTTTCTAGGCAAATAAGATTTGAAGCCCATCATCATCAGATAGTTGGATACTCAAATCTATCTTGGATTTTTACCCGACCATAATCAGATGGTGGGCTATTCAAATCGCTTTTCGTCCGTGGTCCGTGGTCCGTCCGTCCGTTAACAATTTTTGTTACCGCTATATCTCAGAAAGTACTGAAGGTATCTTTCTCAAATTTCATATGTAGGTTCCACTAGGCCCCTAGTTAGCCCACCATCAACAGATGGTGGGCTATTCAAATCTTTGGGCATATTGCATTTTCGGACCGATTGATCAACAAGATGGCCGATAGGACGCCATCTTGGATTTTGATAGTTGAAGCTTGTTACCACTATTACTGAGAAAGTACTGAAGGGACCTATCTCAAATTTCATGTGCATGTTCCCCTAGGTCCCTGGTTATGCACATTGCATTTTGGTACCGATCGGTGAACAAGATGGCCGAAAGACGCCATCTTGGATTTTGACAATTGAAGTTTTTTTCCGCTATGTCTAAGAATGTACTGAAGGGATCTGTCTCAAATTGTATGTGCAGGTTCTTGTAGGGGTCTAGTTGGGCATATTGCATTTTCGGACTGATCGATCAACAAGATGGCTGACAGGCCGCCATCTTGGATTTTGACAATTGAAGTTTGTTACCGCTATTTCTCAGAAAGTACTGAAGGGATCTGTCTCAAATTGCATGTACAGGTTCCCCTAGGGGTCTAGTTGTGCATATTGTATTTTGGGACCGATCGATGAACAAGATGGTCGATGAACAAGATGGCCGACAGGCCGCCATCTTGGATTTTGATAGTTGAAGCTTGTTACAACTATTGCTCAGAAAGTACTGAAGTGATCTGTCTCAAATTTTATATGTAAGTTCCCCTAGGACCTAATTTGTGCGTATTGCATTTTCGGACTGATCAGTCAAAAATATGGCCGATAGGTAGCCATCTTGGATTTTGATAATTGAAGTTTGTTACTCAGAAAGTACTCAAAGGATCTTTCTCAAATTTCAGAAGTAGTAATATGAAGGAAAAGTTTGAAAAGCAGACAAAAGATCCCTCTTTCGATTGTCGGACATAGATCATTCTTTAATGGGCGCCAAGATCCCTCTGGGATGTCTTGTTATAGTTCAAATTTGTTACCGCTATTTCCCAGAAAAAACTGAATGGATCTTTCTCAAATTCCATCTGTAGGTTACGCTTGCCAGCCAGGCAGCCATCTTGGATTTTTATATTTGAAGTTTGTTACAGCTACAACTCAGAAAGAACTGAAATTACATGTCTCAAATTTTATTTGTATGCTCCCTCATCCGTCGTCCGTCCGTCCGTCCGTCAACAATCGACTTCTTCTCTATAACCGCTGGTCGGATTTCAACAAAATTTGACTGGTAGCATCCTTTTGGGCGACTAACTGAAAATTGTACAAATGATGGGGCTGACCCCCCAGGGGCCTGAGGGGCGGGGCCAAAAGGGGTCAATTTGGCTATTTCCATTTAAACGACTTCTTCTCTGAAACTAAGCATGGGATAGCACCCAAAATGCAATGGTAGCATCCTTATAGGGTGGGATTCAAAATTGTACAAATGATAGGGCTGACCCCCTGGGGGCCTGAGGGGCGGGGTCAAAAGGGGTCAATTTGGCTATTTCCATATAAACGACTTCTTCTCTGAAACTAAGTATGGAATAGCATCCATAATGCAATTGTAGCATCTTTATAGGGTGGTGATTCAAAATTGTACAAATGATGGGGCTGACCCACCGGGGGCCTGAGGGGTGGGGTCAAAAGGGGTCAATTTGGCTTTTCCATATAAACAACATCTTCTCTGAAACTAAGCATGGGATAGCACTCATAATGCAATGGTAGCATCGTTATAGGGTGGGGGTTCAAAATGTACAAATGATGGGGCTGACTCCCTCGGGGCCTGAGGGGCGAGGTCAAAAGGGGTCAATTTGGTTATTTCCATATAAATGACTTCTTCTCTGCAACTAAGCATGGGATATATATAAATATAGCACCCATAATGCAATGGTAGCATCCTTATAGGGTGAGGATTCAAAATTGTGCAAATGATTTGGCTAACCCCACGGGGGCCTGAGGGATGGGGTCAAAAGGGGTCAATTTGGCTATTTCCATATAAACAACTTTTTCTCTGTAACTAAACATGGCATTACACTCATAATGCAATGGTAACATCCTTATAGGGTGAGGATTCAAAATTGTACAAAGTATAGGACTTACCCCATAGGACTTACCCCCAATCCCCCCCGGGGGCTGAGGGGCGGGGTCGAAAGGAGCAATATTTGCTGTTATCATATAAACGACTTCCTCTCTGCAACTCAGCATGGAAGTGCACTCATAATGCAATAGTAGCATCCTTATAGGATGGGGATTTAAAATTGTACAAAGTATAGGGCTGACTCCCTGGGGCCTTAGACGTGGGGCCAAAAAGGTCAATTAGGCTACTATTTTCATATAAATTACTTCCTCTCTGAACCTTTGTATTGGATAGCATATTTGTATGGTATCTATAGCATCATTATATGGTTGTGTTTCAAAATCAAACAAATTTTGGAGTCAATTGTACTAATTTTTCTAAGTGTAAGAGTCTTTGTGATAATTACAAAAAACCAAAAAAAAACCCAGGTGAGCGATACAGGCCCTCTGGGCCTCTTGTTTATGGTTGTTAGGTCATAGTTCAAAGATTGTCGCCACTCTCAAAGTTTTACAAAGATTGTCGCCACTCTCACAGTTTTTCAGATTGTCACACAAACTTGACATGAACAGAAAATCAGAATATCATAAATTAAGCTTCATGCTTATCAGATTAGGTTTAGGTCACCTGAAACATATAGGGTTGGACACCGGTACTTGATACCGATGAAGTATTGATACCGTTACATACTTGTTTTAAAAAGTACTGATATTCCTATTAATATTTGGAAAAAAAAAAGAAAAGAAAAAATGAAATCCACATGTATAAGTGACTAAATGAAGGCTAGGGACACTGTTTGTCAGAACATGATTTAAAAAAAAACAACAACTTGACATGTGTATTTTTTTTGTATAATTGCAATATTAAAGCAAATGAAATCTGTATATTGTGCATTAGACAGCCAGTATTTGTTAAAGGCCCACTACCTTTCCGGAGCAAAATTTAAAGGTTTCTTAAAAACATTAATAACAAAAGAAAATATATGTCGATGGCTTAAGATGAGGTTACAACACCAAACATATGCAAGATTTCCTGTCTAATGTACGATAACAGTGGAGATTCATTTCGCTGTTTTGCCGTCTGTCGCAGTGAGTCAACTACCGCGCGGCATTTAGGCGACGGCGGGAAACATAAAACGACCCGCGTTATGAAAATTAACATTTGATTTATTCGAATGAAACATTTCTGAAGGGTGATGATAAGTGTGCTAGTAAACGTATAGTTAATAACTTCTGCGACTCTACAAAATTATCGATCTCGTTTTACATTCTTATTTTAAAAATTAAAAGCCGTTTCGGAAAGGTAGTGGCCCTTTAAAATACCAGTATCATTTCATTGATAGTGGTATTGTATGGTACTGTATCATTTCATTGATAGTGGTATTGTATCGTACTGTATCAATCCATTGATAGTGGTATTGTATTGTACTGTATCATTTCATTGATAGTGGTATTGTATTGTACTGTATCATTTCATTGATAGTGGTATTGTATTATACTGTATCATTTCATTGATAGTGGTATTGTATTGTACTGTATCATTTCATTGATAGTGGTATTGTATTGTACTGTATCATTTCATTGATAGTGGTATTGTATTGTACTGTATCATTTCATTGATAGTGGTATTGTATTGTACTGTATCATTTCATTGATAGTGGTATTGTATTGTACTGTATCATTTCATTGATAGTGGTATTGTATTGTACTGTATCATTTCATTGATAGTGGTATTGTATTGTACTGTATCATTTCATTGATAGTGGTATTGTATTGTACTGTATCATTTCATTGATAGTGGTATTGTATTGTACTGTATCATTTCATTGATAGTGGTATTGTATTGTACTGTATCATTTCATTGATAGTGGTATTGTATTGTACTGTATCATTTCATTGATAGTGGTATTGTATTGTACTGTATCATTTCATTGATAGTGGTATTGTATTGTACTGTATCATTTCATTGATAGTGGTATTGTATTGTACTGTATCATTTCATTGATAGTGGTATTGTATTGTACTGTATCATTTCATTGATAGTGGTATTGTATTGTACTGTATCATTTCATTGATAGTGGTATTGTATTGTACTGTATCATTTCATTGATAGTGGTATTGTATTGTACTGTATCATTTCATTGATAGTGGTATTGTATTGTACTGTATCATTTCATTGATAGTGGTATTGTATTGTACTGTATCATTTCATTGATAGTGGTATTGTATTGTACTGTATCATTTCATTGATAGTGGTATTGTATTGTACTGTATCATTTCATTGATAGTGGTATTGTATTGTACTGTATCATTTCATTGATAGTGGTATTGTATTGTACTGTATCATTTCATTGATAGTGGTATTGTATTGTACTGTATCATTTCATTGATAGTGGTATTGTATTGTACTGTATCATTTCATTGATAGTGGTATTGTATTGTACTGTATCATTTCATTGATAGTGGTATTGTATTGTACTGTATCATTTCATTGATAGTGGTATTGTATTGTACTGTATCATTTCATTGATAGTGGTATTGTATTGTACTGTATCATTTCATTGATAGTGGTATTGTATTGTACTGTATCATTTCATTGATAGTGGTATTGTATTGTACTGTTTCATTTCATTGATAGTGGTATTATATTGTACTGTTTCATTTCATTGATAGTGGTATTGTATTGTACTGTATCATTGCATTGATAGTGGTATTTGATTGTACTGTATCATTTCATTGATAGTGGTATTGTATTGTACTGTATCATTTCATTGATAGTGGTATTGTATTGTACTGTATCATTGCATTGATAGTGGTATTGTATTTAACTGTATCATTTCATTGATAGTGGTATTTTATTGTACTGTATCATTGCATTGATAGTGGTATTTTATTGTACTGTTTCATTTCATTGATAGTGGTATTGTATTGTACTGTATCATTTCATTGATAGTGGTATTGTATTGTACTGTATCATTCCATTGATAGTGTTATTGTATTGTACTGTATCATTTCATTGATAGTGGTATTGTATTGTACTGTATCATTTCATTGATAGTGGTATTGTATTGTACTGTTTCATTTCATTGATATTGGTATTGTATTGTACTGTATCATTTCATTGATAGTGGTATTGTATCGTACTGTATCATTCCATTGATAGTGGTATTGTATTGTACTGTATCATTTCATTGATAGTGGTATTGTATTGTACTGTATCATTTCATTGATAGTGGTATTGTATTGTTCTGTATCATTCCATTGATAGTGGTATTTTATTGTACTGTATCATTTCATTGATAGTGGTATTGTATTGTACTGTATCATTTCATTGATAGTGGTATTGTATTGTACTATATCATTCCATTGATAGTGATATTGTATTGTACTGTTTCATTTCATTGATAGTGGTATTGTATTGTACTGTATCATTGCATTGATAGTGGTATTTAATTGTACTGTATCATTTCATTGATAGTGGTATTGTATTGTACTGTATCATTTCGTTGATAGTGGTGTTGTATTGTACTGTATCATTTCATTGATAGTGGTATTGTATTGTACTGTATCATTTCATTGATAGTGGTATGGTATTGTACTGTATCATATCATTGATAGTGGTATTGTATTGTACTGTATCATTTCATTGATAGTGGTATTGTATTGTACTGTATCATTTCATTGATAGTGGTATTGTATTGTACTGTATCATTTCATTGATAGTGGTATGGTATTGTACTGTATCATTTCATTGATAGTGGTATGGTATTGTACTCTTTCATTCTTAACGTTATCCAACCATTGGGACAAAATTCAATGATGAAACCCTGAACTGCTGTTAGATTGACCTAATGATAGTTTTGTTTCTGTTTGATAAGGTCACCACAACGAACAGCCGCCACAGTACTCAGATGATCGTTTGAATGATAGTCGAGATGGGCCACTGTATGAGGACGACCAGGACGGACCACAACAACCTTACTACCCAGATGACATGCAGCGTACATCAGCCATGAACCTCAACGCCCCGCCTCCTGATGACTACCACTCGGACGGCAGGAGAACCCCCGACGGTCAAGGTAGTCATGCTATTTTGTGGTTTAGTGAATGTAGAGCACAAGAGTTGACATATCCTGCGTTATGTGACCACCTATGGGACAGACATCATGTAGTCTTTTAGCGGGATTATATGAAAACACAACAAGAGGATGGTTTATAAAGGATATCCAGATTTTATTGATCAATTGTCATCATGTTCCAGACATAGCTGTCCGCCATACATAAACTTTTCATTCAGATTATAAAAATCAAGGTCGCATATGTCAAAAAGACTATATATATAATCTTAAAGTTAGACACTTTCTGGTGAAGCCTATATACCTGGTATTCGGTCTGTAGCATGCTGAGTAGAAGGTCTACCAAGTTTGATTTCTCGTTCGTCAGATTTCCTGCTCCTATAATCAGAAAATGAAATAAAAAATTTTTTTACTGCTCCTCATTTTGTTGCCTGTGAATCTTGACTAAATTCCATGAGTAAATTCTTACGGGGTTCATTTTTAAAATTGCTGTTCCCTGGTCACACAGATGTTTGAATTATTGATGCACTGTCTCTTTATACTTACAAACCTTTACAATAAGATGAATTTATAAAGTTTTTCCGTCAAAATGTGCAGACAGATTGGTATTTAGAATAGGGATGCATACTTTTTTGATAGTCTGCGTCCCGATTTCACTCTGTTTTTTGACGATATCTACAACTCTTAATACTTTGCATTCAAATTCACCCAAAAAAAGGCAACCATGACAGGTGATTTGACTGCCAACTTACGAACAAAAAACGGCAATCAGGCATGTCAATGGTATAATGGCAATCGCTAATTAATTAACACCTCACAGTCACCTTAAGGCCCGGTCAGTGTGTATTTTGGCATGTGGCCCACTTAGCTTGGTACAGTTCATGTAGTTACTCTTGCCAACATGTTTTGACTGAGTAACAGGTGAGGATTTGCCTGCTATACTATTGGTCAAATATCGGCAGTAAATTATACACTTTTCCAAAATTAGAATTACTTATGTTTTATTTCCAGACTTCTACGACAATATCTAAAATATTTTAACCTTCATTTTTTAGTTGATAAATTATGTTTGCGTTTGATTTACTCAAAGCGTTTTATGAGAAAATACTTAGATATTATCTTTAAGCGATCTTTTTGCATCAAAATGCGAGATGAAATGAAATTGAAATAAATATTTCTTTTCTGATATGAATACTGATATAATGAAACTTTTGAGTCATACAGTCCATAGAATGATGATGAAGGAATATAATAAACAGAATTATTGTTGTGTTTATACTTTTTGTATTTATAAGCCATGAAAATAGTCAAGAAAGGATTAACATTTACCGTATTTCACCGCAAATAAGACCCCCCTCCCAGAGAAAAAATAAAGGTCAAAAGTGGTGGGGGTCTTATTTGCGGACAACCCAGCCTGATAAGATCGATCTATGAGGTCGCCATCTTGGATTTTTTAATGTCCTGTCATTGTTGTAGCAGTCGTATGACAGATGGGTAATAGCAAGATGTTCAAGTATTTATAATAATGATGAAGACGTATAAGTAAAATTAAATCAAATGCTATGACAAATTAAAATATAAACAATACTAGGGCAGTTGTAACGTAAGTCTGAAAGCTCACCGAAGGGCCGGTGAGCTTATGTCATGGGGCGGTGTCCGGCGTCCGTCGTCTGTCCGTCCGTCAACATTTCCTTTAAATCGCTACTAGTCCTAGAGTTTTGCATGGATTGTAACCAATTTTGGCCACAAACATCCTTGGGGGAAGGGGAACAGAACTTGTATAAAGTTTGGCTCTGACCCCCCGGGGGCAGGAGGGGCGGGGCCCAATAGGGGAAATAGAGGTAAATCCTATAAATCGCTATTTGTCCTAGAGTTCTGCATGGATTGTAACCAAATTTGGCCACAAACATCCATGGGGGAAGGGAACAGAACTTCTATAAATGTTGGGTCTGACCCCTCAGGGGCAGAATGGGTAGGGCCCAGTAGGGGAATTAGAGATAAATATTCGAATTCCTTCAGAAAAGAAACAATGAACCTGTATTTAGAACATTACTTGGCATTACAAACCAGGTGAGCGATACAGGCCCTCTGGGCCTCTTGTTCTATTCTCCTGTAAGTCATTCTTGATCTTTCCATAATGATGTGGGACTGCCTGATTGGAATAATGAACAGATCTCTTTGCTCAAGATCTTTACGGTATATAATGGTTTCATTTGTGTCTGAAAGATCTCCTGGATGTGACCAACTGTAGGTACTAACTAGAGACATAACCTGGAGGTTTACAAGCACCTAAATGTGTGAATTTATCTGTTATGAAATTCCTGGATGATTGTTATCATGTCTGTTTTTACACATAGCTAGACATATGGCCTATTGTATGGTCTATTGTTACCAACACCATGTGTGCTTCAAAGGTGTTAGGTACAAGTAGATTTTAACTTAGTTTTCCCCAAGGTCACCTTGACAAGGGGACAGTCATCCTTCGAGTCCAGTGGTTATTTTTACAGATGTGCCCTTGAGGAGCCCACAGAGGAAGCCACAGGAACAGGCTCCAATTATCTTAAGTTGACGACATTAAACGTTCACAAAAATGAAATGGATTTTCAATTGAAGATTTTCAAATGATTTTGCAGCTGTTATTAAGTGCTGAAGTGTGTTAATTTTACAAACATTTCTTTGTGGATTTAAGAGTAGAATTATTATAAAGATGTCACTTGAAAGCTTGGATAAGTCAGAACGTGATAGTGTCTACTTCACCACTTACCAGATATACCAGATGAGGCTCGAGTCCCTCAGTAAGTACACTTATTAACATGTGAGACTCGAGTCCCTCAGTAAGTACACTTCATTAACAGATGAGACTCGAGTCCTTCAGTAAGTACACTTCATTTACAGGTGAGACTCGAGTCCCTCAGTTAGTACACTTTGTTAACAGGTGAGACTTGAGTCCCTAAAGTTGGTACTATGCATGTATTAAAGTTTTTGTTTTTTTCTAAACAATAGAAACCATTTTGGAGATAATAGAATTTGTAAAAATGATGCTATGATAGATTTATTTCAAATGTAGAATTAAAATTAGAACATTATATTGTATTAAAGAATAGCCAGCTGTTAATCAAACCATCTGGTACAGCACATCATTTAATGCAATAGATATATTGTATATGCTACAGCATTGAATGGGTACACATGCCGTTGTGAGCATGAGGCGTGGTTACAGACTGCTTGGTGATCGGTCAATGAAATCTACAATCTAGTAATTTGATTGTACAGGTCTAAGACCTGATAAAACTAAAGACTGCACTAACAATACACTAACACATCTGTTGGTTTCTGATAATGGAAGTTTTTTTATAAGTTATTTCACCAGTATTTCGATAAGCATTGTGATTGGACTATGACTTTTGGTGTTATGGTTGAGTGACTATATGTGATTATGACAGTAGCTTCGAATGATGATGAAATATTCATGCTGAAATATTGAGAAAATTCATGGGAGATTGGTTCCTGAATCAATGATTCTTTGAAGCTTGTGTAGTGGGTTAATATTCTGCTGCAATATTTCTTTGTCTTCTTGAAGTTTAATTAAAACAAAGTTGACAATGCACCATTTATAGAATTAAGAAAAACCTAGAAACTGTTACGAAAAGTATAAAGCTGATTGACATATAGGTGTTGGATATATATTGGTACCAGTGGTTTAATCTGGCCTTGTGGATGTCAGTAGCAGATGTGTAAGGCCTTGCAAAGTTTCCATGCCCCTAAGCCGTCACATGGCCGACATTACACTGATCACCAGTGATTGCAGATTTCTGATACCTGCAAACGAAGTATTGCCAGGTCATCCTTCAGGCAACATCATGCTATACCTGGATCGATCCACATGTTTCTTTATACTGCCTCACTATATTTCCATATACATCGCTGAAATATCACCAACCAACATTAGTCTTTGCTTGGCCAGTGCCCCATGTGGGTTTTGAACTGGCCAGTGCCCCATGTGGGTTTTGAACTGGCTACCCAGAGATTGATATACATAGCCCTTCTCCCTCGGCGATGTACTGCCATGTTCATCATATTCTTCATGAATCACTAAGAGGCCTGAAGGTTACTGATTTGGGACAAGCAGCATGCTTGGATGAAGGGCTACCAAGTTCAAATAAATGACCTTGACCTTCATTAAGGTTGGAGTGGTCTATTATGCTACAATCTTTAAACAAGTTACTTTGTATTTCCTATTTACTTAATGGTCAGATGAGCATTAAGGCCTATTGGACCTCTTGTTGTATATCTTACTATATACTCAATTAAACAAACCTATTAAATTAAGACTAGGAGACAAAATTAAGCCAAAACATTCTGTGCCTTGTTGCCAATATGGAGGGATCGAAAAATGTTTTAATCAGGGTCATCAAGACAATTTAAGGATAACCTATATTCCTGGTCAATAGAGTGCTTAATATAATGTCACTAAAAATCAAAAGTAGAATCTATGTATCGCTTATAATAAGAAAGAACTCTCCTGCTTATTTAAAGCATATCATTGGTGAAACAATAATCCTAAATATAAAGGTATTTGCCCATTGTCATTATGTGATGCTCTGTTTGATTTTTTTGTTGGCATGTTTCAGTGAGATAGCACTTTATAAAGCCACTATTACAGGGAGACAAAATATACCACAGTCTCCCAACACACAGGGAGACACAATATACCACAGTCTCCCAACACACAGGGAGACACAATATACCACAGTCTCCCAACACACAAGGAAACACAATATACCACAGTCTCCCAACACACAGGGAGACACAATATACCACAGTCTCCCAACACACAGGGAGACACAGTATACCACAGTCTCCCAACACATACAGGTACTATGCAACACATTGCTTACAGAAGTCATCCAGTTACTCTAGCTGTTAATAGGACATTGATTAAACAACTAATGTTATAAACAGTATTGGTGATGTTCATTATGAAAATGAAATGCAAGGTACATGTTTAGTATATTAATACATCATATTTTAAAGTCTGTTTCTGTCATCAAATCTAAGGACTCCAATTCCTGGAATTAAAACCCTTGCAACCAATATTGATGAAATATGCAGGAGTAATTGAAACAATGTGTACATGTTAAGACGTTAGATCTTATTAGAGTGACAAATCTGATATTATACACATCATTGGAGATCTTATTAGAGTGACAAATCTGATATTATACACATCATTGGCTTACAGTTCTATTGTCTTCTGTAATGAACATATTTGATTTTCTACTGATATATATAGCTACATAGTTTCTATGTTCATTAATAATGAAATAAATTGTGATCTTATAATAGTGTGTTTGCATTTATAAAACTACACTATTACCTGAAATTTATTTACATATGTGCACTATATGCTGTTTCCTGATATCAATTATATTTACATAAGGAATTGCAATGCCTTTCAATTACATTATTGTATCATAACCGATGTTCTTTTTATTGATTAGAAGAAAATGAAAATTTAAGTGATAAAAGAAACAATTTCTTTAACCTTGCAATTTAATTACAATTGAAGACCACGATATTGTGCATTGATATTTATCATTTATGTAATGAATGCAAATCTTAATTCTTGTTTTATGAATATGAACTATAAATATTGGCATGCAGTTCATATTTTTCCTTCTGATTATGAATGTATGATTATACAACTAAACATATCAACCTGAAGTCAGACACAATTAATTCTATCTGTTTCATTTTATTCATAAAGTTTTATTAAGGGCTTGAGTTGCAGTACTTTCACTACTTTGAAATTGCATGTGAACTTCATAACACTGAGAAATATTTGTCAGATAAAAAGTTGTGAAAGTAATCAAGAAGAAAATTCTATTGAATTTTTAACGTTCACTGTGAAATGTTACTTGAAGTATTGATCATTAAGTGTCAGAAGTTTTAGTTTGACTTTTTAAAAATTTGGAAGGAAATTAAAGAAGTATTTGTTGATGAGTTGATAGTACACATGTTGCTTTATTATTTAAAGTACGGTACACCTCTGCTAGCTCGTTCACACGAAAGGCCAGTGTCAATGCTGTACTGAAAGGTTTACCTATAGTTACATGTAAATCTGTGATAAACATGGAAGGAGATAATGATGTGAATGTTTGCTTTGGCGAAAACCCATAAGGCTTTTTGTGTGTGAATTAACACCAGTCCAGAGAGGGTTATCTATAAACAGCAGGTCCAGTGATTCAGATCATTACTGGTCTATGTCCTGGGGCTCACACCTACAGATCGCTCATTCAGCCAGACATAGACCCCTTACTGAACCCCAGTGTGGGCACTGAAGGGCCATGATCAACACTATTGGAATCTTCACAGTGGCTATCTTTATCAGACTGGACACTGGTCATGCAATCTTCTGGTCATTTCACTGTAAATTCCTGACCTCAGTTGATACTGTTACCAGACAGATTTGAAGTACTGAACAATTTACTCTATGGAAGAATATCAAGTTCTAGTTTCAAAAATATTATTTTTTTAGTTTTCATGAATAGTGACATCATCATAATGGATAATACTAAGTAGCTTAATTAGTCTCAACCAGATTGTTTTACGCTTTAGTTTCCAGTGTCTGCAGTATAAGGAGAATACTATTTTGACTTGAAGTATTGATGGAGCTTTAGGAATATGTTAATTTAGAACACCTTCTGTTAACTGGCTAGCTATAATACAGAGCACTGTGCTGGTGTAAAGACTCTTGTCTGGACCGTGTACCAGTGTGTCTGTGGTGGAGACTCTTGTCTGGACCGTGTACCAGTGTGTCTGTGGTGGAGACTAGTCTGGACCGTGTACCAGTGTGTCTGTGGTGGAGACTCTTGTCTGGACCGTGTACCAGTGTGTCTGTGGTGGAGACTCTTGTCTGCACCGTGTACCAGTGTGTCTGTGGTGGAGACTCTTGTCTGGACCGTGTACCAGTGTTGGAGACTGGGCTGTGTACAATCGTTGGATCATTTCCATTGGAATTCCAACCAGCAATGATCCATTGGAATTTTTCAGATGGCTATATCCTCTGGTTAAGTCAGTGAGCTGGTCTGATAGCGACTGTATATATATACACTACAGAGCTCCTGACAGGTCAGACTATTGTTACCACTGAATCATACCACCGATTCATTCCACTGCATATTGTTTTAGTTGTGTGTATAAATGAGATTTTACAATGTGGTGTTCCATGTTGGTGATAGGTTAGGGTATTCTGCTGGGATTTATAGAGCCCTACAACCAACAAGTAAAATGGAAGGTGGCCAGGTTCATTACACTGACATTAGAGGTATGATTAACATCTCTGTACATGTAAATTCAGAATGTGTAGAATTTTAATTGTTCAGCTCTGTTGGGTTTAACTATGTACGGATCACCTCATACAAGGTCATGGAGGTGTACTGTATACATACAGAACATCCATTTTAGCCATTTTGTACAAGTAGAAATGTCTATGGTAGAGCATACAATGTCAACAAAGTGCTGATATGGTGTTGAATGTGGTGAAGTTGGCTGATGAATTAGACCTATCTGAATAGAACAAATGTGGTTTACATGAGGCTGATAACATTTGAGTGTTTATCACGATAATGACCACAGTCTAGTCGCTCGACTTACCTACCTGTACACAGGTGAATTGGTGTGTAGTTCATCAGCTATATAGACTGGGTAGACTTGTGAAAGCATTTGTCATATAAGGTTAATATATCAAAGAAAAGTTTGAAAGAGGTGTGGTGAATATCGGTCGGCCTATTTTGACCCAAATCCAAAAATAAATTTCAAAATATTTGGTTTTGAAAACATGCTTAGCTTCTAACATATACATGATTGTACATAGGACTCCACATAATCGAATAACGGTTATTTGAATATTTCGGTTATTTGCATAAAATTCTGCGGTCCCGATTTTATCCTTCTTTATCTTTGTTTTTCAACTCCGTGTATTTGCATAGACTTTTACATGACCTCCGGTTATTTGAATAAAACATTTGGGAAATTATAAAAGTAAAATCGAAAATTTTGCAATTTTGCAATATTTTTTTAGCGAAATTCGCCGATACATGCTTAAAGATACTTCGCTTTTACTAGAAATCATCATGGTGACAGATTAACGTTATTATCGTATGGCTTGTTATTTTATGCATGAATCTGCAAAGGTATTCGACGCTGTTACGATTTACATCAGCAGTGGTTGATCATTACTTTAGTATAATCACTGACTCAAACATCTAATTAAAGCATTTGCACTTTCAAATATGTTTATTTATTAACATAACGTACCTTAGTTCGCGATCATTTGGAGAAACCATGCTTCCTTAAAACAATCACCATTCATGAGTAGTCTCGTTCAACAAGAGTCTTGTTGACTACATCAGACATGTGCGAATCAAGCGTCTCATTGAACGAGACATAAAAGCATGCAAAGTCGGCGTGCAATAACTACCGCAAGTTTCGTACAGTATGTAGAATACAAAAGATACTTGCTACGTTGTTTCATTGCTACTTGATTATGCATTAATTTCTGAAATGTTATCAAGCTATTCGCCGTATAGATCAACAATACAGAGAGAATTCTCAAAACACATTTAGGTCCAGTGAACGCATGGCTTCATCACCTGCCGCCATTTTCGAATTCATACACGTGTAAAAACAACCCTACTAGTTGATCGGCATTTTGAAGTTTAATCACGATCGTAAGTTCATTTTGCCAGGCAAATGTACGTAAATTTGTTTATTAGACCTATTTAGGTTCAGAATTGTAGACACAAATTCAATCCTGTTTAGTTATTGCATTTGATATCAATCTTTTAGCTGTTTCTCAAATATTCACGTGTCGATCTAACGTAAACAAGAATCTAATATTGGAATATTTTTTTGTTATTAAACAATTGAAATCGATTTACAACTTCGAAAATAATTACTTGTTGTTCGTTTTAAGTGTAAATAATTTACGTATTTATCAAGTAAACGAAACGATATCTATTTGCCTGTTCACATACATATGTGTGAGGTCAAATGAAGGTGCAAAATGTCCTCTCCGCCTATTCGAATACTCCGGTTATTTGCATATTTTCTTCTGGAAAATGACTTATTCAAATAGGCGGAATCCTCTGTTTAAGTGAAAAAAAAGTTTGTTAATTGCAGTTGATAGTTCATCAAATGATGCAGAGTTACATCTTAGTGCGATATGTGAATTTTGGTAGGGGTTTTTCCCCGAATTAAAATCCATTTTTTTCAAAGAGCACAACAGAGGGCCAGCTTCTGCTGTGGCTCATTTAATTCAGAGTAGTAAATTACAATTTTAATCCTATTCCTAAAAAGTTGTCCTCCTATGAACTCATACCAAAAACAAGGAAAACATAGCTGATAGGATATACTGATAACAAATTATAGTCCAGTAAAGATAGGATGTTTCCCCAAAATAATTGCAACAGAAGTTTTTCTTTGTTTTTCATACAGATCTGACTTTGTTTTATACAAGAAAAAAAGTCGCCACAAATAAAGATTTGGGAAAGTGTTTTTCTTGACCCCCAAAAAATTAGAAAAATAGAGATATTTGCATAATTTGCCAAATTTGAAGCCAAATATAAACTTACATAGTTATCATGAGATACTAGAAAATTAGTGTATGACAAGAACGTTATAAGGACAGCACAGATTGCCAAAAACATAAGTTGAAATCAACACGGGGAAAAAGTATGACAGCATGAAAATTTCATAATTATGTCCTTGCAACAGCCAAATATGCTTTTGTTGGATTGTTAAGATAAAAAATTGTTATTATTAACAATACCATTGATACTCATTTTGGTGGAATCTTTTTAAATAAAACTTGTTGATTAAAAAGGCTTTAAAAGTAAAACATTTTACTTTCACTACCTGAGATAATATCATTGCTCAAAGTTGGTCTTTTGGCCTTTTTCAAGGACATTCTGAAGTCCAAATTGAATAATATGTCTTTTTCATTCAAGAATTATTTAGTACCGTATTTTTGCGCGTATAGTGCACACTTTTTTAGCTCACCTGGCCCGAAGGGCCGGTGAGCTTATGTCATGGCGCGGCGTCCGTCGTCCGTCCGTCCGTCAACATTTAATTTAAATCGCTACTAGTCATAGAGTTCCACATGGATTGTGACCAAATTTGGCCACAATCATCCTTGGGTGAAGGGGAACAGAACTGTTATAAATTTTGGCTCTGACCCCCCAGGGGCAGGAGGGGCAGGGCCCAATAGGGGTAATAGAGGTAAATCCTATAAATCGCTACTTGTCCTAGAGTTCTATATGGATTGTAACCAAATTTGGCCACAAACATCTTTTGGGGAAGGGGAACAGAACTTGTATAAATTTTGGCTCTGACCCCCCCAGGGGCAGGAGGGGCGTGGCCCAATAGGGGTAATAGAGGTAAATCCTATAAATCGTTACTTGTCCTAGAGTTCTACTTGGATTGTAACCAAATTTGGCCACAAACACCCTTGGGGGAAGGGAAACAGATCTGTATAGATTTCGGCTCTGACCCCACGGAGGCAGGAGGGGCGTGGCCCAATAGGGGAAATAGAGGTAAATCCCCCCCCCCCCCCTAGCCTAACATTTTGTACATGTTGAGAGTTATGATTAAATACTTGGATCTTTAAGTCAATATTCAATGCATATATTCAATATAAAATGAAAAGCTCACTTGAAATTTATATCTTTAATTTCTTGAAAGTCCGTTTTGGGAGCACATGTGTTCATGACCGGACATATGTTACGATCCTGAATCTTTAGTAAGGTATATCTCCAGATCTAAATGGCTTAATAAATGCAGTCTGGAGCTTGAAACGATGTATAAGTATGTAATTGATCCGTCACATTAAACTGATTACCTTATAAATATATTTCGCCAGCATGTGAAAACTTTTGAACTTGCAAATGTTTACGGAAGTCAGTGTAATGGCTTCATGCATAGTCAGCAAATTAAATACGAAACTAAAACCTTCTTACATTAAAACTGACCAATCGGCTCTATAGATGATGGTATGGCTGCCAAATAAACTCTTATTACCATCTTTTGAAATGGTTCTGTAAAATCTCATCTTGATTTCAATACTTATTGAAATAATTGAGAATATGGAAGTGTGCAGTCAGTAGTCAAATATGGCGGCCAGCTATGGTTGATTAGCCTAGCTGGGTCGGCTTTCCAGCTAATATCTTGGACATAATTAAATCTAAATGCCCATCAGATATACAATAAATTTGATTGATACCACTTGGAATTACACAAGGTATGATTAATTATTTTATTGTAAAAACATCGTTGTTGAGACCTCATTTTAGTGTCACCGGCAATTTACAAGCTAACTAGGCCTGTCGCTAGTGCTGTGTAAACAAAGTGTCAATCATCGTGTCAAACTCCTCTCGCCAGTTAATTTTAATAAACAGAAGGTTGTTTTAGGCACTGATAAACAATAGGAAGAGTTTGATTTTGTTCTATAAGAGTGTTTGGAGCCTATGCAAAAAGTTTTGTATGAAGATGCAAAAAAAATTTTGTAATTTTTTTTTTTCAAAATAAAACTCAAAAACGTACCTGCGCACTATACGCGGGAGCGCACTATACGCGCAAAAATACGGTAAGTACCGTCTTAAGTGTTAAGATAGTTATTAATTCAGATTCTATGTAGGCTATACTCACCTAAAAGAGACTACTATATCAAAATATCCCCAAATATAAAAGACGTGAGGTCGATCAAATCCTCATTTAGTGCCAATTTGACTAATCTTCACTAATTGGCTAAGTCCTTAAGTTGAAATGTCAAAAATGTAAATATCTATTTTGTGACTAATCAGATTGCAAAATCCTTTCGCAGATATTACCACCATAATGGAGCACCATAAAGGGAGATTGAAATTACCACCATAAAGGGAGATTGAAATTTCTTTTTGATAAAATATTTGCATAGGTCAGTTTTTCATTTTTCCATAATGGAACTGGATGGGGGTTATATAATTTTCAATGAGATTCAGGAATAAAATAAAAGTTCAAGTTCAATTTTATAGCTGAAAATCATCACAGTTCTAATCTATTTACTAGCAAAATTTTATGACAAACGAATAAAGCATATTCGAAAAATTAAGATTTTTGTATTGCAGATCTATGGACTTAGACATATTTTGATATTCAACCAAATTAACGTGACAGGAAGTTTTTACAACTAAATAAGATGTGCATATTTATACTCGTTTTACAACAAATGATAAAAATAACAAGTACAAAATATACAAAAAAAAGGATATAACATATTTTGAAGCATTTGCTTTTTTTATTTTCAGAAATATTAACTACCAAAATGGGTGTTTGGCAACAATCTAAGTATAAAAACACTTCAAATTGGCACGATCAGTCAACTTGACATGTTAATATTCAGGTTTTTTCTAGCTAATGTATTATCGATCATGCATTAATATCAAAGAAAATGTAATTCTTTAAGGCATAAAACACAAACTGATAAAGTTCAGGGGAAGAGTTTATAAATGATTGCATCTAAAAAGAACAGAAACTGTAATGCTAGCTTAATTCAAAAGGTTTTGAGCCGTTTTCATCCTTCTTTATTTCTTGGATTGACTGAAATTATTGTATCATTTCAACTTATTTGTACTAACCTAAAGTTTGTCTTACTATATACCCGATCTCATATTTCAAGTATTGCAAAAATAGCAGATATTGTACTTTAAAAGTGGTCAAAAGTGTTATTTCTACATATTTTCTTATTTTTCGGGTGTTCAAAAAACGACTTTCCGAACATATGATTTTTGGCGACTTTTTCATGGTAAAATACTAAGATCCTCCAACCCAAAAAGCACAAAAACCAATTCTGTTGCAATTATTTGGAGGTTAGGCCTCTATTTTTCGTATTTTAACTGGACTATTAGGTGGACTGTATGGATCAAAATCATAACAAAGATATAGTAATAACAAATTAGGCGGACTGTATGGATCAAAATCATAACAAAGATATAGTAATAACAAATTAGGGGACTGTATGGATCAAAATCATAACAAAGATATAGTAATAACAAATTAGGGGACTGTATGGATCAAAATCATAACAAAGATATAGTAATAACAAATTAGGTGGACTGTATGGATCAAAATCATAACAAAGATATAGTAATAACAAATTAGGGGACTGTATGGATCAAAATCATAACAAAGATATAGTAATAACAAATTAGGGGACTGTATGGATCAAAATCATAACAAAGATATAGTAATAACAAATTAGGTGGACTGTATGGATCAAAATCATAACAAAGATATAGTAATAACAAATTAGGGGACTGTATGGATCAAAATCATAACAAAGATATAGTAATAACAAATTAGGGGACTGTATGGATCAAAATCATAACAAAGATATAGTAATAACAAATTAGGTGGACTGTATGGATCAAAATCATAACAAAGATATAGTAATAACAAATTAGGGGACTGTATGGATCAAAATCATAACAAAGATATAGTAATAACAAATTAGGGGACTGTATGGATCAAAATCATAACAAAGATATAGTAATAACAAATTAGGGGGCTGTATGGATCAAAATCATAACAAAGATATAGTAATAACAAATTAGGGGACTGTATGGATCAAAATCATAACAAAGATATAGTAATAACAAATTAGGGGACTGTATGGATCAAAATCATAACAAAGATATAGTAATAACAAATTAGGGGACTGTATGGATCAAAATCATAACAAAGATATAGTAATAACAAATTAGGGGACTGTATGGATCAAAATCATAACAAAGATATAGTAATAACAAATTAGGGGACTGTATGGATCAAAATCATAACAAAGATATAGTAATAACAAATTAGGGGACTGTATGGATCAAAATCATAACAAAGATATAGTAATAACAAATTAGGGGACTGTATGGATCAAAATCATAACAAAGATATAGTAATAACAAATTAGGGGACTGTATGGATCAAAATCATAACAAAGATATAGTAATAACAAATTAGGGGACTGTATGGATCAAAATCATAACAAAGATATAGTAATAACAAATTAGGGGACTGTATGGATCAAAATCATAACAAAGATATAGTAATAACAAATTAGGGGACTGTATGGATCAAAATCATAACAAAGATATAGTAATAACAAATTAGGTGGACTGTATGGATCAAAATCATAACAAAGATATAGTAATAACAAATTAGGTGGACTGTATGGATCAAAATCATAACAAAGATATAGTAATAACAAATTAGGGGACTGTATGGATCAAAATCATAACAAAGATATAGTAATAACAAATTAGGGGACTGTATGGATCAAAATCATAACAAAGATATACAACTGAATTTTGCTCAGAATTTGACATTTTGTTGCTATACCATACTGTATATACAGTCAAGACTGTCTGAGCGACCCCCTGTATGTAGCGTCTCTCTGTCTTATGTGACTTTACTTGAGACCCCCCCAACTTATTTTGCTATATAATAGGTCTGTTTTCAGCGACTCCCTGTCTTACGTGACAAGCAACCATGTTTTTACAACCCAAATATCATAAAAAGTCTGTCTTGAGCGACTTTTCATTCGCCTGAGACCATAATTATGATAGATAAAGAGGTGTGAACATCGAACTTAATATTGACTGATGATTACGATAAGAGTACATTACTGTGTAACCAGTTTTGACGGATCATGAAAGATTTTTTTTTTTTCCACAAAATTTTGCCTTAAACTATTAAAGAGGCTAGATATCATTAAGATATTTCTCAATGGTAAACATTGACAATTAATAACGGAACACGTTAAAGCAATGTTTTATTTTGCCTACCGTATCATCCCATGGCTTGGCGTGGGTGACTCTTCTTGTTTTGTACATGGCATTTACGACCAAACATAATTTCGTTCTTTGATATGAGTAAACAGTCATTATAACTGCCATTCCAAAGTCAGAAACCCTATATTTTCTTCAAACGTTTCTCATAACACCAAAAAGTCTTGTAAAAACAAATGCATACGACTTGGGCTTCTGCATGGCCGCAATTTGGTAGCAGTGTACAGTAGATTTTTAAAATTCAGCAAAATAAAGCACAGGTTTTAACATGTTAACTCTACTGTACAGTAGTAATGTTTTTTAATTTACACAACATCTGCAATCGTTTTGCAATGGTTGCTTTCGGACAAGTGTGATTTTTATCCCCCGCCCAACGAAGTTGGGCGGGGGATATACAAATGGGTTCCGTCCGTCCGTACGAATGGTTTCCGGAGCATAACTCTAACCAGTCGAGATATATCCACGAAACTTCATACACACATTGGTCTTATGGTCTAGTAGTGCCTTTTGCTATTTTAAGGTTTACACTTTCTGTACTTTTTTCTGTAACCATGGAAACATTGCTGAAAATATCAGATTTTTGTGTAAGAATCGTTTCCGGAGCACAACTCTAAAACCAGCAGAGATATTTCCATGAAACTTCATAGACACATTGTTCTTATGGTCTAGTAGTGCCTTTTGCTATTTTTAGGTTTTCATTTTTTGCACTTTTTCCGTAACCATGGAAACATTGCTGAAAATATCATATTTTTGTACCAGGTTTGTTTCGGCAGCATAACTGGAAAACCGGTTGAGATATATGCACGGAACTCCATAGGCACATTAGTCTTATGGTCTAGTAGTGCCTTTTGCTATTTTAAGGTTCTCACTTTTTGTACTTTTTTCTGTAACCATGGAAACATTGCTGAAAATGGCAGATTTTTGTGTAAGAACCGTTTCCGGAGCACAACTCTAAAACCAGCAGAGATATTTCCATGAAACTTCATAGATACATTTTATGTAGGACTTCTAATTTTGTACTATGCTTTACTTTTTATTCAATATGCATGCAGTAAAACTCAGATATATCAAACTCAATTACTATGAACATTCACTTAATTCCTATGTAACTCGTCGCTGTTTAAAACAAATAAAAAATCGCACTGTTAGCTGCTGAACTTTGTTAAAGCTAAGATCAATTCTGGTATTTTTCAAAGAAGCAAAGGTTTTCAAAGTTGGTTTCACTTTGTTAAAAAAAACATAAATATGTTTTGTATATATTCTTCAATTGCAGTTGGGTTTTAAAATACTTTCCCTATACTCTTACTAGCATATAAAATTAATGCATTAATTGATTTAGCTCTCCATTGGTGGGGGATCTGAATGACTATATATATATATATATATATATATATATATATATATATAGTCATTTCTAATAAACATTTCTACTCCTGAAGAGCCATCATGAAATGGTGAATGTACAAGAGGAAAGTCGTTGACTTTTATTTTATATATATATATATATAATGTCCTTGTTGTATTTTTTTCAAACTAAAAAACCATGACACACAAAAAAAATTTCAATTGAAAAAAAATGAGATTTTTAACCCAAAATTACACCCCTTCCAGATAGAATTTTTTTCTTGAACAGAGTTTAAAACCAAACATCAATGTATGTCTGCTTGTAATTTATAACTAGATCTAAATGAGTTTTAATTAAAAAAAAAATTAAATAATTTTTCATTTTTTGTTTTATTTTTTTATTATTATTATTATGTTTTTTTTTTTAAATCAGGTAATTGATATATTTATAATGAAGAATAAATTTACAGACAATTAAAGACAGATTTTTGTACAGTGATGTTGCGGATGAACTTGGACTGCCTTAAGTGACTCCCTGTCTTATGTGACTTTTTTGTGATGGTCCCTTGGAAAGTCACATAAGACAGTCTCGACTGTATATCAAAATTATGTAACAATGTTATGTTTGTCAATGAAATGAACTAAGGGATTTTATTTTCGACATGGGGCATCCATATGAAACCCTATCTGTTTTGACCCTATGGAACCCCTATCTGTATTGACTCCATTGATCCCCTATGGAGCCGCATATCTGTATTGACCCCCTGTGGAGCCCCCTATCTGTATTGACTCCCTATGGAACCCCTTTTCTATATTTTACTCCTATGGAACCCCTTATCTATATTTTACTCTTATGGAACCCCTATCTGTATTGGCCCCCAGGGAGCCCCCTATCTGTATTGACCCCCTATGGAGCCCCATATCTGTATTGACCCCTGTGGAGCCCTCTATCTGTATTGACCCCTGTGGAACCCCTTTTCTATATTTTAGCCCTATGGAGCCCCCTATCTGTATTGACCCCTGTGGAGCTCCCTATCTGTATTGACCCACTATGGAACCTCTTTTCTATATTTTACTCCTATGAAACCCTGATCTATATTTTACCCCTATGGAGCCCCTTATCCCACTAAATATGTACTAATTCTGTCAGGTGATGGATTGAGAATTCTTGTTCTCTGGTATTTAATCATTTACACTTCAGACAGGAGAACAGTCACAGTTGACTGAACGTCAAGGTGTTAATTCACTTCTAATTACAATGCTTCACTGATTTTGGTGTTCAGGGTCAAAGTTTTGTCAACATCTCAACCATGATTTAATAATGAAAATGAAAGTAAAATCATATAAATGGGTCGGTGAAATCTGGCTTCACAAAACCCTGACATAAATGGGAGTTGAGTAATAAGGTACTGCAATGTCCCATATTAATGATGTTATTTGCAAATTTGTGCATCGAGGGCGGGGGGGGGGGTGTATTAGTCGTCCACTCTGGCTACAGTTCTAGTTTTGTATTGTCCGACATCATGTGAAGAACTAACATGCCATTTGTTGTGTGTTGCAGGTGGTAACTGGCGTAACCCAGATCTCCAAGAGGTAATCGACTACCTCAGTCACCCAAGTGAGGCGGTCAAGGCCAACGCTGCTGGCTATTTACAACATCTCTGCTTTAATAACGAAGACCTCAAGTCGAAAACACGGTAAGACTGAAGCACCAAGGTCAGCTTGTGTGATAACTGCATATAGCACTGGCTGTAATATTACAAAATTTGACGGTTAGCATCCTAATTGAGTCGTGACTCAGAATTGTACAAATTGTAGTGCTGCAGCCCCAGCCTGCATGATGGACTAGTTGAAAAGGGGTCATTTTGGCTGTTATGTAAACGTCTTTTTCTCTGAAACTAAGCTTACATTGATATTGCATTGGTAGCATCCTTATGGGGTGGGGATTCAAAATTGTACAGTTGGTTGGACTGACTCCCAATGGGCCTGAAGGGTGGGCACAAAGAGGTCAATGATTTTGTTATAATTACTAAATACACCATGTGAGGAATACAGACCCTCTGGGCCTCTTGTTACAGTAGTGGTATCAGGACTTCATGAGACTCAATAACCCGTGGCAACAATTTACAATAGAATTTCCCATAAAACAATTTACGATAGACTTTCCCATAAAGCAATTTACAATAGACTTTCCTATAAAACAATTTACAATAGACTTTCCCATAAAGCAATTTACAATAGACTTTCCCATAAAACAATTTACAATAGACTTTCCCAAAAAACAATTTACAATAGACTTTCCCATAAAACAATTTACAATAGACTTTCCCATAAAACAATTTACTATAGACTTTCCCATGAAACAATTTACAATAGACTTTCCCATAAAACAATTTACTAAAGACTTTCCCATGAAACAATTTACAATAGACTTTCCCATAAAACAATTTACTATAGACTTTTCCATGAAACAATTTACAATAGACTTTCCCATAAAACAATTTACTATAGACTTTCGCATAAAACAGTTTACTATAAACTCTCCCTTAAACCTATTTACTATAGACTTTCCCATAAAACAATTTACTATAGACTCCCCTCTTAAAGTTGTATGGTCTATAACTTTCGCTCTTTTTGTCATAGTGAAAACTGTTTAAGTGTTTTATACATATTTTTCTCCGTCTGTCTGATGTTTAAGCTTTCTAATTTTACCACTTTTTATAAAGTTGCAGCACTGGAAGTATCTTTAATTATAAAAGTAAAAAATCTCCTTAACGTGTACACGTGAAAAATAGGCTCGAAAGATGCCGAATCATTCCTAACTCTTCCGAACATCTTCGCGACAATCTCAAAGTAAAACGAGAGTTGTGAAACCAAGAGAAAATATCAACAATTTTTCATAAACAAAATATGTGGTCGACCTCATCAGACTCTATCTACAAAGAAAATAATGCTCGCACATTACAATATTTGATACACACAACATTTTACGGTAATGTGTAAATTGGATGTTTCAAATACTCAATCTGTGGACATATACTAGCATGATTTGCTCATATAGGCCAGAAGGAAAACGTAAACAAACACATGTGTGCTTCCGCTAGTTACCTGGCTCACCACGTGCAGGTCGTGTCGAACGTCAGTCACGTGATACAATTAGGAATCTGACAAAACCCGAAGTCACTGAACATGGCGGTGATTGGAGGCGCTTTATTCAAAACCAGGAATATATGATTCCTAGATTTCGGCTCTCTTATAGGCCGACATATGCTTTTGGGGAGCTAAATCATCAAGTTACATGTCAATGTTATAAATATCAAATGTTTAAGTTACATATAGTTACAGTGAAATTAGCAGCAATACAACTTTAAAACTATTTACAATAGACTTTCCCATAAAACAGTTTACTATAGACTTTCCCATAAAACAGTTTACTATAGACATTCCCATAAAACAGTTTACAATAGACTTTCCCATAAAACAGTTTACTATAGACTTTCCCATAAAACTATTTACTGTAGACTTTCCCATAAAACTATTTACAATAGACTTTCCCATAAAACAATTTACTATAGACTCCCCCTTAAAACTATTCACAATAGACTTTCCCATAAAACAGTTTACTATAGACTTTCCCATAAAACAGTTTACTATAGACTTTCCCATAAAACTATTTACAATAGACTTTCCCATAAAACAATTTACAATAGACTTTCCCATAAAACAATTTACTATAGACTTTCCCATAAAACTATTTACAATAGACTTTCCCATAAAACAGTTTACTAAAGACTTTCCCATAAAACTTTTTACAATAGACTTTCCCATAAAACAGTTTACAATAGACTTTCCCATAAAACAATTTACAATAGACTTTCCCATAAAACAATTTACTGTGAGGAATACAGACCCTCTAGGCCTCTTGTTACAGTAGTGGTATCAGGATTTCATCAGAAGGAAAACGTAAACAGTTTACAATAGACTTTCCCATAAAACAATTTACAATAGACTTTCCCATAAAACTATTTACAATAGACTTTCCCGTAAAACAATTTATAATAGACTCTCCCATAAAACTATTTACAATAGACTTTCCCATAAAACAATTTACAATAGACTTTCCCATAAAACAATTTACAATAGACTTTCCCATAAAACTATTCACAATAGACTTTCCCATAAAACAGTTTACAATAGACTTTCCCATAAAACAATTTACAATAGACTTTCCCATAAAACAATTTACAATAGACTTTCCAATAAAACAATTTACTAAAGACTTTCCCATAAAACAATTTACTGTGAGGAATACAGACCCTTTGGGACTCTTGTTACAGTAGTGGTATCAGGATTTCATCAGACTCAATAACCTGTGGCAACAATTTACAATAGATTTCCCATAGAACATTTTACAATAGACTTTCCCATAAAACAATTTACAATAGACTCCCCCCTTAAAACTATTTACAATAGACTTTCCCATAAAACAATTTACAATAGACTCCCCCCTTAAAACTATTTATAATAGACTCTCCCATAAAACTATTTACAATAGACTTTCCCATAGAATAATTTACAATAGACTCTCCCATAAAACTATTCACAATAGACTTTCCCATAAAACAATTTACAATAGACTTTCCCATAAAACAATTTACAATAGACTTTCCCATAAAACTATTAAAAATAGACATTCCCATGAAACAATTTACAATAGACTTTCTCATAAAACAGTTTACAATAGACTTTCCCATAAAACAATTTACAATAGACTTTCCCATAAAACAATTTAAAATAGACTTTCCCATGAAACTATTTACAATAGACTTTCCCATAAAACAATTTACAATAGACTTTCCCATAAAACAATTTACTGTGAGGAATACAGACCCTCTGGGCCTCTTCTTACAGTAGTGGTATCAGGATTTCATCAGACTCAATAACCTGTGGCAACAATTTACAATAGATTTCCCATAGAACGGTTTACAATAGACTTTCCCATAAAACAATTTACAATAGACTTTCCCATAAAACAATTTACAATAGACTTTCCCATAAAACAATTTACAATAGACTTTCCCATAAAACAATTTACAATAGACTTTCCCATAAAACAATTTACAATAGACTTTCCCATAAAACAATTTACAATAGACTTTCCCATAAAACAATTTACAATAGACTTTCCCATAAAACTATTTACAATAGACTTTCCCATAAAACAATTTACTGTAGACTTTCCCATAAAACTATTTACAATAGACTTTCCAATAAAACAATTTACTAAAGACTTTCCCATAAAACAATTTACAATAGACTTTCCCATAAAACAATTTACTGTGAGGAATACAGACCCTCTGGGACTCTTGTTACAGTAGTGGTATCAGGATTTCATCAGACTCAATAACACGTGGCAACAATTTACTATAGATTTCCCATAGAACGGTTTACAATAGACTTTCCCATAAAACAATTTACAATAGACTCCCCCCTTAAAACTATTTACAATAGACTTTCCCATAAAACTATTTACTATAGACTTTCCCATAAAACAGTTTACAATAGACTTTCCCATAAAACTATTTACAATAGACTTTCCCATAAAACAATTTACAATAGACTCTCCCATAAAACTATTTACAATAGACTTTCCCATAAAACAATTTACAATAGACTTTCCTATAAAACAATTCACAATAGACTTTCCCATAAAACAATTTACAATAGACTCTCCCATAAAACTATTTACTATAGACTTTCCCATAAAGCAATTTACAATAGACTCTCCCATAAAACAATTTATTAAAGACTTTCCCATAAAACAATTTACAATAGACCCCTCAGGGGCGGGGCCAAAAGGGGTCAAATAAGCTAACTTCAAAAATCTTCTGAAATTCTGGAAATGGTAGAATCATAAACTCTTTATAGATGGAAAGGTCTTAAAGTACTTTACAAAAAATGTGAATAATATGACACTGGGGTCTCATGTTTCCCCCTTGGGAGGGGGTCAAGTTTACTTTAGTTTATATATGAAAAACACATTTATAAACATTATTTGCTTAATTTTCATAGGAAATGAGTCAAACTTGATTAGAATTATTAGCCTGAGATATTTTAACATCTATATCAGTCCTTGCTGACCTCCCTCGGGGACCAGAGGGACGGGGCCAAATAGGGTCATAATGACTTAAAATTTCAAAAAATCTTTTGAGTTCACAGTTTTGATGGAAGCAAATACGCTTCATAGATTAAAAAGTCAAATTTGTAAAATAACTGACCGACTTCAAGGGCCAGTATATTAGTGTTTATAAGCCTTTGTTTCATTCTAAACGAACTTGGGTGACCGTTAAGGCCCAAGGGCCTGTTGTTTGTGGAGATCTGATTGTTGATGACTGACTGTTGTAGCGGACTTGATGGGATCCCACCACTGGTGGAACTGCTACGGAGTGATTATCCCGAGGTCCAAAGAAACGCTTGTGGGGCCCTAAAAAATTTGTCCTATGGTAGATCCAAAGGCGGGTTGGATACAAAGGTAAGTAAGGTATTGTTAAATCTGACATGTAAACTATCAATAAACATAAGTTGCTCTAGTGTAATTGCACATGGGTAATTGAGATAAATTAAAATCTCTTTCCAAATAGCATCACATGTGATGGTGCATTTGTCAAACTTTTTGTCCTTATTTAGGCTTGAGGGATATAGACTTATACAGGAGGCAATAGTACTAATTATACCCCCCCACCTCCTAAACTACTGGACAGATTTTGTCAGGGAGATGGACTTATACAGGAGGCAATAGTACTAATTATAACCCCCCTCTCCTAAACTACTGGACAGATTTTGTCAGGGAGATGGACTTATACAGGAGGCAATAGTACTAATTATACCCCCCCACCTCCTAAACTACTGGACAGATTTTGACAGGGAGATAGACTTATACAGGAGGCAATAGTACTAATAATACTCCCCCACCTCCTAAACTACTGGACAGATTTTGTCAGGGAGATAGACTTATACAGGAGGCAATAGTACTAATTATACTCCCCCACCTCCTAAACTACTGGACAGATTTTGTCAGGGAGATAGACTTATACAGGAGGCAATAGTACTAATTATACCCCCCCACCTCCTAAACTACTGGACAGATTTTGACAGGGAGATAGACTTATACAGGAGGCAATAGTACTAATCATAACCCCCCTCTCCTAAACTACTGGACAGATTTTGACAGGGAGATTAAGACTTATACAGGAGGCAATAGTACTAATTATACCCCCCCACCTCCTAAACTACTGGACAGATTTTGACAGGGAGATAGACTTATACAGGAGGCAATAGTTCTAAATTCATAACCCCCACCTCCCTAAACTACTGGACAGATTTTGACAGGAGATAGACTTATACACGAGGCAATAAGTACTAATCATAAAACCCCCACCTCCTAAACTACTGGACAGATTTTTGTCAGGGAGATAGACTTATACAGAGGCAATAGTTACTAATTATACCCCCCCCTCTTCCTAAACTACTGGACAGATTTTGACAGGGAGATAGACTTATACAGGAGGCAATAGTTAATTATACCCCCACCTCCTAAACTACTGACAGATTTTGTCCAGGGAGATGGACCTTATACAGGAGGCAATAGTACTAATTATACCCCCCACCTCCTAAACTACTGGACAGATTTTTCAGGGAGATAGACTTATACAGGAGGCAATAGTACTTAATTATACCCCTCCACCTCCTAAACTACTGGACAGATTTTGTCAGCGGAGATGGACTTATTACAGGAGGCAAAGTACTAATTATACCCCCCCCCCCCACCTCCTAAACTACTGGACAGATTTTTGTCAAAGGAAAGACTTATACAGGAGGCAATAGTACTAAATTATACCCCCCACCTCCTAAACTACTGGACAGATTTTGACAGGGAGATAGACTTATACAGGAGGCAATAGTAACTAATTATACCCCCCCCTCTTAATCTACTGGACAGATTTTGACAGGGAATAGACTTATACAGGAGGCAATAGTACTAATTTCCCCCCCCACACCCTCCTAAACTACTGGACAGATTTTGAGGGGTGTTACAGGAGGCAATAGTACTAATATACCCCTCTCCTAAACTACTGACAGATTTTGACAGGGAGATGACTTATACAGGAGGCAATAGTACTAATTATAACCCCCCTCTCCTAAACTACTGGACAGATTTTGACAGGGAGATGGACTTATACAGGAGGCAATGTACTAATCATACCCCCCCCCCTCCTAAACTACTGGACAGATTATGACAGGGAGATAGACTTATACAGAGGTCAATATACTAATCATAACCCCCCTCTCCTAAACTACTGGACAGATTTTGACAGGGAGATAGACTTATACAGGAGGCAATAGTACTAATCATAACCCCCCCCACCTCCTAAACTACTGGACAGATTTTGACAGGGAGATGACTTAATACAAGGAGGCAATAAGTACTAATCATAACCCCCCCCACCCCTCCTAAACTACGTGACAGATTTTGTCCAGGGAGATAGACTTATACAGGAGGCAATAGTACTAATTATACCCCCCCACCTCCTAAAACTACTGACAGATTTGTCAGGGAGATAGACTTAATACAGGAGGCAATAGTACTAATTATACCCCCCCACCTCCTAAACTACTGGATAGATTTTGACAGGGAGATAGACTTATACAGGAGGCAATAGTACTAATCATAACCCCCCCCCTCTCCTAAACTACTGGACAGATTTTGTCAGGGAGATAGACTTATACAGGAGGCAATAGTACTAATTATACCCCCCCCCTCCTAAACTACTGGACAGATTTGACAGGGAGATAGACTTATACAGGAGGCAATAGTACTAATATACCTCCCACCTCCTAAATCTGGACAGATTTTGTCAGGGAGATAGACTTATACAGGAGGCAATAGTACTAATTTATACCTCCCCACCTCCTAAACTACTGGACAGATTTTGACAGGGAGAATACTTATAAGGAGGCAATAGTAACTAAAATTAATACCCCCCCCACCTCCAAACTACTGGACAGATTTTGACAGGGAGATTAGACTTATACAGGAGGCAATAGTAACTAATTAATATCACCCCACCTCCTAAACTACTGGAACAGATTTTGACAGGGAGATAAGACTTATACAGGAGGCAATAGTACTAATCATAACCCCCCCACCTCCTAAACTACTGGACAGATTTTGTCAGGGAGATAGACTTATACAGGAGGCAATAGTACTAATTATACCCTCCCCACCTCCTAAACTACTGGACAGATTTTGACAGGGAGATGGACTTATACAGGAGGCAATATTACTAATTATACCCCCCCCACCTCCTAAACTACTGGACAGATTTTGACAGGGAGATAGACTTATACAGGAGGCAATAGTACTAATCATAACCCCCCCCCCTCTCCTAAACTACTGGACAGATTTTGTCAGGGAGATGGACTTATACAGGAGGCAATAGTACTAATTATACCCCCCCCACCTCCTAAACTACTGGACAGATTTTGGGAGCAGGAGTATAACTTATTACAGGAGGCAAATAATACTAATCATACCCCCCCCACCTCCTATACTACTGGACAGATTTTGACAGGGAGATGGACTTATACAGGAGGCAATAGTAACTAATATACCCCCCCCCCCACCTCCTAAACTAACTGGAACAGATTTTGTCAGGGAGATGACTACATCAGGAGGCAATAGTACTAATTATACCCCCCCACCTCCTAAACTACTGGATCAGATTTTGTCAGGGAGATAGACTTATACAGGAGGCAATAGTACTAATTATAACCCCCCTCCACCTCCTAAACTACTGGACAGATTTTGACAGGGAGATAGGACCTTATACAGGAGGCAAATAGTACTAATTCTACCCCCCCCCCCACCTCATAAACTACTGGACAGATTTCGACAGGGAGATAGACTTAACAGGAGGCAATATCTTATATAACCCCCTCTGCCTAACTAGACTGGACAGATTTTGAACAGGGAGATAGACTTATACAGGAGGCAAATAGTACTAATTATACCCCCCCACCTCCTAAACTACTGGACGATTTTACAGGAGATAGACTTATACAGGAGGCAATAGTACTAAATTATACCCCCCACCTCTCCTAAACTACTGGACAGATTTTGACAGGGAGATGGACTTATACAGGAGGCAATAGTACTAATTATAACCCCCCACCTCCTAAACTACTGGGACAGATTTTGACAGGGAGATAGACTTATACAGGAGGCAATAGTACTAATTATACCCCCCCCACCTCCTAAACTACTGGACAGATTTTGTCAGGGAGATGGACTTATACAGGAGGCAATAGTACTAATCATAACCCCCCCCACCTCCTAAACTACTGGACAGATTTTGATCAAATTTGGTCTGTCATTGGTGCTGGATAACTTGTCTATATGTAGACTGATCATTACGCCAAAAAAAAAAATGTCTGTTTAGGGTCACATTGGCAAACAAAATAGGGTCGTGAGATCAGGATGTTTTTATTGGGAATGTACTCGCTCTATTATTTTCCTGGTATGGTGTAGAGTCTGTGTACATCCGCTGTATGCACAGATTCCAAATGGGTACGAGATACCAGGAGTCGGTGTCTCATACCGTTTAATAGATTTCGCCATGATTTTAGTGAATTCAACCTTTCAGAAACATATACTCAGACATGCTTGTCAGCTATTATCTACTATAAATTAAGAACAGTGACATTACACAGTGCTAAAAACATTTGTTTTGTGCAAACTTCAAGCGGCGTATCATACTACCTTGCATCGCTCACGATATTCTAAGCATCTGATCGACTTAGGAAACTTCCGGAACAAAACAATGCAAATCAGGTTTAAATAGTCAATAAAAGAAAGTGACGAAACGGATAACTTTAAGTACAGGCCACATATTTAATTCATTTCATATCATCCTAGGTCCTAGGTGCACGTTCCACTATCGCTTACTAAACCCTGTGACCACAGTCCGCATTTGCTGCAGTTCTAAGAAATATTTCTAAAATCACACATCCTTGCGTAAGAGAAACAAAAAAGACAATATAACATATCAGTCTGGGTGTCTGAGCTCTAGATCTAATGTACCCCAGAAAGGTGTTCAAGCATATCTCAGGTAAGTCACCGCGTGCACAGATACTGGACACAGGGATCTGAGAATTAGTTACAGATTATATAATCATGGACCCAACAGAGTGCCCCAAGACCATTTTTAAACATTTTAGAGGTCTAGATAAAAAACGATAAAAATCATACTCTACATGGTACTATATACGTATATACTATATATTAATATCTGTATAATAATAATCACACTTCTATGTAACAAAGAACACACTTAACAAAGTTCAAAAGTATTTATTACAATACATGTACACCAAGGACGTAAACCATCTCAATAGTCCCAAAGGATAATGAGCCAAAGTGCTAAGTACACGGGGACACCTGTTGCCGAGAATGATTTCGTACTGGAAATTAAGATTAGAAAGTAGTTAGCTAGCACTTAATGTCTGACAGACATATTTCTAGTGTTTGATGCTGTGAAACGGCATTCTTAGGTACGCTCGGAGAGCCTGTGCACATCAAAACAATGAAACCACTCCGCAATGAAAATTAAAAGTTGTTTTGTTCATTTCACGTAATACTTGATGGTATGAAAAAATAAAACCCCAATATTCAAAACTACAGACATAGAATTTGTACATACGTATACACCATGGATGGAGTGTTTTAAGTGTTCAGTTGGGACTCTTTGATATTTGTATTACTCCGAGAACACTGGTCTCCCGAAAATCACGAACAACGCCGCTGTCGCTGTCTTCCTCCACGACAGACTTTCGGTGGATTTTGGATTGTGTATGTTTATTTAAATTTTACGTAATTCATGCTAATAATCGATTATTGTAATCAAATGTTAGGAAGGTAACTGCAAAAGAAATTTCTTATAACGCTTATAAAGTTTTTGGTGTTGGTTGTATTGACGAACTATATCTGAGATATTATTGCGCAGTGAAAGTTAATAGTTTTGAGTACGTGCCTCCTCCCTTGATCTGTCACTTGGAGTTCTGTCTTTTGTTTATATACAACTGCGGTATATTGAAAGAGAAAAAGTACCAAATCTATCAACATAAACTTATAAAATATATAATGATAATATAGATCTATTTATGTACGAGCAACTTAAAGTGACAAATGAACTTATATTGCCGTGTAATGTACGGTAGCCTTATGAAGACTTGCTAAAGTCCGATGTATTGCAGGAAGTTTTCTTGATGATAGCGTTCTTATGAATTCAAAAGAAATTTCAATGTTATAAGTAACCAAATAATGTACCTTTTACTTGGCAAAAATATATGTCCATGTTTTATTATAAGTCAAAAGTCGGCAAAGCAAAACTCACGATTAAAATGTTCTGCACGATAATATTTCGCCAACCAGTTTCTACTGCAGCTGTGCTGTTAACGTTAAGTTAGGCTTACGAAGACTTGCTAAAGTCCGATACATTACATGAAATTTTCTTGATGTTAACGGCTAGCGTTCTTGTGAAAAGAAATCCGAGTGATATACGTAATGAAATAATGTACCTTTTATTTGACAGAAGTATTTGGCCATAATTTATTAGTCAAAAGTTGTCAAAGCAATGTTAGTTTTCTAAAAAGGAAACCAAAACATATCCGGTAATGGTAATATTTCTGATGTTATATTTTTCTGAAAATATTCTTCAATGTTAAGTGGATATATAGATACGAAAATGTTTACTTATTATTTTTTTGTCTTTGATGAAATTGATAATTTAGCAATAAATAAAGAATTATAAAAAAAATGATACTCAGATTCTAAACGGTTTCATTGGTGTTGAAATCGTTTGAAATCGTTATTTCAAAAATAATTTAGAAATAAAATTTATTACAGTTATTTCAGAATAATAAGTTATTCAACTTATTGTTCTTGAAAAACTTCAAATATTATAAAATAAATACGGTATCATCGTAAATATTTTTTTATTAAACTCCGAAATTTAACACTGCACACGTATGTATAGTTTACTTAATTCTATATTTAAATGAAAAACCAATTTCTTTATTCCTTTGTTTGAGTTCTTCATTCACAGCACCTATGAGTGGCCTTGGCACTTTGATTTTTTTTTTAAGTGTCATCGTGTTTTGTCCGTCGTCGTGCGTCGTGCATAAAATTATTTATACAAAAGCCTACTACTCCTTAACCCTTGAGCGGACTACATCCATATTTGGTATGAAACATTATTGGGAGAGGACAATCATATTTTGTATAAATGAGCCTGGTCCGACTCCTAGGGGCTGAGGGGTGGGGCCCCAAAAGGGCAAATTTTCTTAATTTAAGCTTTTAAATCCTACTCCTCCTTCATCCTTGGATGAATTTCATCCATATTTGGTGTGAAACATCATTGGGGAAGGACAATCATATTTTATATAAATGAGTCTGGTCCGACCCCTAGGGGCTGAGGGGTGGGGCCCCAAAAGGGCAAATTTTCTTAATTTAAGCTTTTAAATCCTACTCCTCTTTCATCCTTGGATAGATTTTATCTATATTTGGTGTGAAATATCATTGGGGAAGGACAATCATATATTATATAAATGAGCCTGGTCCGACCCCTAGGGGCTGAGGGGTGGGGCCCCAAAAGGGCAAATTTTCTTAATTTAAGCTTTTAAATCCTACTCCTCCTTCATCCTTGGATGAATTTCATCCATATTTGGTGTGAAACATCATTGGGGAAGGACAATCATATTTTTAGGTCATCTGACCGAAGGTCAGGATGACCTATTGTCATCGTGTTTCGTCCGTCGTCGTGCGCCGTCCGCCATCTGCCGTGTGTCGTGCGTAAAACTATTTATACAAAAGCCTACTCCTCCTAAACCCTGGAGTGAATTACATCCATATTTGGTGTGAAACATCCTTGGGGAAGGACAATCATATTTTATATAAATGAGATAAGTCCGACCCCTAGGGGCAGAGGGGCGGGGCCCCAAAAGGGCAAATTTTCTTAATTTAAGCTTTTAAATCCTACTCCTCGTTCATCCTTGGATGGATTTCATCTATATTTGGTGTGAAACATCATTTGGGACCGACAATCATATTTTATATAAATGAGCCTGGTTCGACCCCTAGGGGCTGAGGGATGGGGCCCCAAAAGGGCAAATTTTCTTAATTTTAGCTTTAAAATCCTACTCCTCCTTCATCCTTGGATGGATTTCATCCATATTTGGTGTGAAACATCATTATGGATGGACAATCATATATTATATAAATGAGCCTGGTCCGACCCCTAGGGGCTGAGGGGTAGGGCCTTAAAAGGGCAAATTTTCTTAATTTTAGCTTTAAAATCCTACTCCTCCTTCATCCTTGGATGAATTTCATCCATATTTGGTGTGAAACATCATTGGGGAAGGACAATCATATCTTATATAAATGAGTCTGGTTTGACCCCTAGGGGCTGAGGGGTGGGGCCCCAAAAGGGCAAATTTTCTTAATTTTAGCTGGCCCAATTCCTGTTTTCAGGTTTCGGTCTCCGATTTCAATGATTTTATAGGGGTTTAATTGATGCCGAACAACATACAACATTTTCGTAAAGATTTTTGGTATTCCAAGATGGCCGCTGGCCCACTTCCTGTTTTAAGGTTTCAACCTCCGATCCCAATGAAAATAAGTCTATAGGGGTTTTAATTGATGTCGAACAACATGAACATTTTCATAAAGATTTTGGTATTCCAAGATGGCCACTGGCCCACTTCCTGTTTTCAGGTTTCAGTTTCCGATCTCAATGAAAATTGGTCTATAGGGGTTTTAATTGATTCAGAAGGTGGAACTTTAGGTGAGGACAATCATATTTTATAAAGGACCGAGCTTAGACCCATGGGGATAGTACGGCGGAGGTCCAAAATGGGAGCTTTGCTGAAATTTGGCTTTAAAATCTGACGACTCCTTATATTAATCCTTGAATTGGTTACAACCATATATGGATGAAGGGCTACCAAGTTTGTTCAACAAATGACATTTACCTATTTCAGAAACTTACATATTCAACTAAGGAGTTCCTCGTATTGTTTATATTAATCTTTAACAAATACTTTATACTGTGACTTTGTTGTTTTGTGCAATGAGTCAGATGACCGTTAAGGCCCATGGGCCTCTTGTTTTTTTATAGTGTCTTTCCCTCTAAAATAATGGCTGGAACTGGAGTTTGAGATTGATTGTCCGCTGTCTGTAGACACAACACAACAAATTAAGGGGGGTATAATGATCAGTTTGTCCGCTGTCTGTAGACACAACATACAACAAATTAAGGGGGGTATAATGATCAGTGTGTCCGCTGTCTGTAGACACAACATACAACAAATTAAGGGGGGTATAATGATCAGTGTGTCCGCTGTCTGTAGACACAACATACAACAAATTAAGGGGGGTATAATGATCAGTGTGTCCGCTGTCTGTAGACACAACATACAACAAATTAAGGGGGGTATAATGATCAGTGTGTCCGCTGTCTGTAGACACAACATACAACAAATTAAGGGGGGTATAATGATCAGTGTGTCCGCTGTCTGTAGACACAACATACAACAAATTAAGGGGGATATAATGATCAGTGTGTCCACTGTCTGTAGACACAACATACAACAAATTAAGGGGGGTATAATGATCAGTGTGTCCGCTGTCTGTAGACATTACACACAACAAATTAAGGGGGGTATAATGATCAGTCTTTCCGCTGTCTGTAGACACAACATACAACAAATTAAGGGGATATAATGATCAGTGTGTCCACTGTCTGTAGACACAACATACAACAAATTAAGGGGGTATAATGATCAGTCTTTCCGCTGTCTGTAGACACAACATACAACAAATTAAGGGGGGTATAATGATCAGTGTGTCCGCTGTCTGTAGACATAACATACAACAAATTAAGGGGGGTATAATGATCAGTGTGTCCGCTGTCTGTAGACACAACATACAACAAATTAAGGGGGGTATAATGATCAGTGTGTCCGCTGTCTGTAGACACAACATAACAAATTAAGGGGGGTATAATGATCAGTCTGTCCGCTGTCTGTAGACACAACATAACAAATTAAGGGTGGTATAATGATCAGTTTGTCCGCTGTCTGTAGACACAACACACAACAAATTAAGGGGGGGTATAATGATCAGTGTGTTCACTGTCTGTAGACACAACACAACAAATTAAGGGGGGTATAATGATCAGTATGTACGCTGTCTGTAGACACAACATAACAAATTAAGGGGGGTATAATGATCAGTATGTACGCTGTCTGTAGACATAACATACAACAAATTAAGGGGGGTATAATGATCAGTGTGTCCGCTGTCTGTAGACATAACATAACAAATTAAGGGGGGTATAATGATCAGTATGTACGCTGTCTGTAGACACAACACAACAAATTAAGGGGGGTATAATGATCAGTCTGTCCGCTGTCTGTAGACATAACATACAACAAATTAAGGGGGGTATAATGATCAGTCTTTCCACTGTCTGTAGACATAACACACAACAAATTAAGGGGGGTATAATGATCAGTTTGTCCGCTGTCTGTAGACACAACATAACAAATTAAGGGGGGTATAATGATCAGTGTGTCCGCTGTCTGTAGACATAACATACAACAAATTAAGGGGGGTATAATGATCAGTGTGTCCGCTGTCTGTAGACACAACATACAACAAATTAAGGGGGGTATAATGATCAGTGTGTCCGCTGTCTGTAGACACAACATACAACAAATTAAGGGGGGTATAATGATCAGTGTGTCCGCTGTCTGTAGACACAACATACAACAAATTAAGGGGGGTATAATGATCAGTGTGTCCGCTGTCTGTAGACACAACACAACAAATTAAGGGGGGTATAATGATCAGTGTGTCCGCTGTCTGTAGACATAACACAACAAATTAAGGGAGGTATAATGATCAGTGTGTCCGCTGTCTGTAGACACAACATACAACAAATTAAGGGGGGTATAATGATCAGTGTGTCCGCTGTCTGTAGACACAACACACAACAAATTAAGGGGGTATAATGATCAGTGTGTCCGCTGTCTGTAGACACAACACAACAAATTAAGGGGGGTATAAAGATCAGTGTGTCCGCTGTCTGCAGACACAACACAACAAATTAAGGGGGGTATAATGATCAGTGTGTCCGCTGTCTGTAGACACAACACAACAAATTAAGGGGGGTATAATGATCAGTCTTTCCGCTGTCTGTAGACACAACATACAACAAATTAAGGGTGGTATAAAGATCAGTGTGTCCGCTGTCTGTAGACACAACACAACAAATTAAGGGGGGTATAATGATCAGTGTGTCCGCTGTCTGTAGACATAACACACAACAAATTAAGGGGGGTATAATGATCAGTCTGTCCTCTGTCTGTAGACACAACACAACAAATTAAGGGGGTATAATGATCAGTCTGTCCACTGTCTGTAGACACAACATACAACAAATTAAGGGGGGGTATAATGATCAGTCTGTCCGCTGTCTGTAGACACAACACAACAAATTAAGGGTGGTATAAAGATCAGTCTCTGTCCGCTGTCTGTAGACACAACACAACAAATTAAGGGGGGTATAATGATCAGTGTGTCCGCTGTCTGTAGACACAACACAACAAATTAAGGGGGGTATAATGATCAGTCTCTGTCCGCTGTCTGTAGACACAACACAACGAACTCCTCCTAAACTGCTTGACAAATTTTAAGGTTCTGCAATGTCCCGTGTTGATGGAGTTCATACTTAATTTGTGACTCTCCCTAAACTGCTTGACAAATTTTGTTAAAAATATTTTAGGGTTCTGCAATGTCCCCTATTAATGGAGTTCGTACTAAATTTGTGCTGCAGGGTGTATTAGTCATCCATGTCTGGCCACGGTTTTAGTTGGTAGGCTGTATGAGATAGAATTAGGGTTAGCCGTTCAGTGAGTTGCTTATTAAATCTTCATTGTTGTCGATTCTCTGAGAAGTATAGATGGCTACTATAACCTCCCAAGATGTTCTGATTCCATGCACGGGGTCATGCTGAGCTGACCCCAAACAATTAGTTAATAGATCTTGTATTCAAGTGTAGCAAAATTACAAGTGTAATTTTAATTAGATTGAAATATACAACTACCACACACACTTGCTTTATGTAGTCTCAATAACTGCTGAATGTTAAATAGGTGGAAATAAGCCTTCACTTGGATCTTGTTATTGATTGCAGTTTCTCTGCTATACTCCATATTGCCAGTTAAAAGAACTAAGAGTTCTAAATGAGTGTGATTGTAGAGATGATGTAGTTTGTTTGGTGTTTTATAGAAAGCTATAGAGAATGCAGGAGGAGTGACGGCGCTGATCCGTCTGCTGAGGAAAGTGCACGATGAGGACATTAAGGAGATGATTACTGGAATCTTATGGAATTTGTCGTCTTGTGAGGTAACCAAAAACCTGAATTTGTTACCTATTCAAAACTCTCAACTGTCCTTTTCTAATTGCTTTTGTCCATGTGTCATAATATTCAATTTTTCATGGCTAAAGCCTGAAATGAACCTTAAGTTTTAAATAATGCATTAAACAATATTGAATAGTGGTACTTTCCAAAAAGAAATTAAAAAAAATAAATAAATAAAATAGATATAAATAAAATTGTTTTATTTTACGGAAATTGAAAGCAATTAGATTTGAAACTTTGACAGCTAGATATTTGTTGTTACAGGAATTGAAATCAAAGATTATCTCCGAAGCCTTAACTGATATTGTGAGCAGAATAATTGTTCCCTATTCCGGCTGGGACAAACGTGGTCTACTACAAAGTAATGAGGCTTGGACCACAGTGTTCAGAAATGCTACTGGCATAATAAGGTGAGTGGAATTTGGGGTAAAGGCACACAACAGTCTGTAATAGTGATAGCTTCTGCTTTAGTATTTAGAAATGAGCTATATGTGTTGGATGATGTAGTCATGGTTCAGTCACTTTGTGTTACATCCTGTCACTGTGACTTTGTGTTACATCCTGTCACTGTGACTTTTGTGTTACATCCTGTCACTGTGACTTTTATGTTACATCCTGTCACTGTCACTTTATGTTACATCCTGTCACTGTGACTTTTATGTTACATCCTGTCACTGTGACTTTGTGTTACATCCTGTCACTGTGACTTTGTGTTACATCCTGTCACTGTGACTTTGTGTTGCATCCTGTCACTGTGACTTTGTGTTACATCCTGTTACTGTGACTTTGTGTTGCATCCTGTAACTGTTACTTTGTGTTACATCCTGTCACTGTGACTTTGTGTTACATCCTGTTACTGTGACTTTGTGTTACATCCTGTTACTGTCACTTTTGTGTTACATCCTGTCACTGTGACTTTGTTTACATTCTGTCACTGTGACTTTGTGTAACATCCTGTCACTGTGACTTTGTGTTACATCCTGTCACTGTGACTTTGTGTTGCATCCTGTCACTGTGACTTTGTGTTACATCCTGTCACTGTGACTTTGTGTTACATCCTTTTACTGTCACTTTTGTGTTACATCCTGTCACTGTGACTTTGGGTTACATTCTGTCACTGTGACTTTGTGTTACATCCTGTCACTGTGACTTTGTGTTACATCCTGTCACTGTGACTTTGTGTTACATCCTGTCACTGTGACTTTGTGTTACATCCTGTCACTGTGACTTTGTGTTACATCCTGTCACTGTGACTTTGTGTTACATTCTGTCGCTGTGACTTTGTGTTACATCCTGTCACTGTCACTTTGTGTTACATCCTGTCACTGTGACTTTGTGTTACATCCTGTTACTGTGACTTTTATGTAACATCCTGTCACTGTGACTTTGTGTTACATCCTGTCACTGTCACTTTGTGTTACATCCTGTCACTGTGACTTTGTGTTACATCCTGTCACTGTGACTTTGTGTTACATCCTGTTACTGTGACTTTTATGTTACATCCTGTCACTGTGACTTTGTGTTGCATTCTGTCACCTTGACTTTGTGTTACATCCTGTCACTGTGACTTTGTGTTACATTCTGTCACTGTGACTTTGTGTTACATCCTGTTACTGTGACTTTGTGCTACATCATGTCACTGTGACTTTTATGTTACATCCTGTCACTGTGACTTTGTGTTACATCCTGTCACTGTGACTTTGTGTTACATTCTGTCACTGTCACTTTGTGTTACATCCTGTCACTGTCACTTTGTGTTACATCCTGTCACTGTCACTTTGTGTTGCATCCTGTCACTGTGACTTTGTGTTACATCCTGTCACTGTGACTTTGTGTTGCATCCTGTCACTGTGACTTTGTGTTACATCCTGT
>SAYR01065742.1:15264-28776 GCA_004382745.1 Argopecten irradians irradians | reverse complement strand
TGTTACATCCTGTCACTGTGACTTTGTGTTACATCCTGTCACTGTCACTTTGTGTTACATCCTGTTACTGTGACTTTTATGTTACATCCTGTTACTGTCACTTTGTGTTACATCCTGTCAATCAATTACACTTGTGTGAGAGGTTGAAGCTCATGGTGGATTATTTATTTTTTTGTTGTTGTAGGAATTTAAGTTCGGCAGCTAAAGAAGATGAACAGCGTGGATACGAGACGCGGAATCGTTTACGTGAATGTAGTAAGCTGGTGAACTGTTTAGTGTATGCTATTAAAGTGTCAGTAGAAAATCATGATAAAGACAGTAAGCCTGTGGAAAACTGTACGTGTTCCTTACGAAACCTTTCCTTCAGAATTCAGGAAGTGTCGGAACGTGACTTTTACAGGAAACGAAACATGACCTTAAAGAAAAAAGCCAAGCCAGAAAAAGGTATTACACCATTTTTGTTTATTCAGAACAACTGGTTAGACAGTTTGAAAAAGTCGTTATGTTAAGTATAAATCCTGACGGTCCCTCAATTTATGACACAGGCTTGTAAGGGCTTTGTCAAGGCTCGTATGAAAATAATCTAAATTCACCAGGTCCATCTTTAATTCATAAAGGAACAACTAGGTCCAACCAGTCAAACCACATATTAATCGAAAATGGCCCTGCAGTTGAAACTTTCAGGCACAGAGGGATTATCTCCCTTTGTTTATTGATCAAGTTTGAAGTTGTTCACCCGCGATTTGGAATGATACGAGATGAAAGACTTATTAAGTGATTACACCCCTTTTTATCAACTTTTTAGGTCACCTGAGACGAAGTCTCAAGTGACCTATTCTAATCGCCTTTTGTCCGTCGTGTGTCGTCCGTCGTGCGTCGTATGTCCGTAAACAATTTACATTTTCGACTTCTTCTCCAAAACTGCTGAAGCAATTTCAATGACATTTTGCACAAACCTTCTAAGGCATAAGGCCTATCAAAATTGTGAATTATATGGTCCCCACCCCCCAGGGAGCTATGGGAGGGGCCAAAAGGGGTAAAATTGACTAAAATTTCAAAAATCTTCTTCTCCACTCACAGATGTGATGGAATTAAATACTCTTCATAGATAGAAAGGTCATAAGGTCATTTACAAAAATTGTGAATTATATGACCCTGGGGTCTCAGGTTTCCCCCTGGGGAGGGGGTTAAGTTTACTATAGTTTATATAGGGAAAACACATTTTTGAGTATTATTTGATCATTTGTAATAGGAAATGAGTCAAATATTGTCAGAATTATCCGTATGAGATTGCCATTGAATCCTATTAACCAATTTTCCATGACTGACCCCCAGGGGCCTTAGGGGCGGGGTCAAAAGGGGTCAAATAGGCTATATCTTCAAAAATCTTCTTCTGAAATTCTGGAACTGGTAGAATCACATACTCTTCATAGATGGAAAGGTCTTGAGGTCCTTTACCAAAATTGTGAATTATATGACCCTGAGGTCTCACGTTTCCCCCTGGGGAAGGGGTCAAGTTTACTATAGTTTATATAATGAAAACACATTTATGAGCATTTTTTGCTCAATTTTAATACGAAAAGAGTCAAACTTGTTTAGAATTATAAGCATGAGATAACATTTTAATATCATATCTATATTGGTCCTGGTCAACCCTCTCGGGGCAGAGGGGCGGGGCCAAAAGGGGCAAATAGGCTAAAACTTTAAAAATCTTCTTCTTAAATACTGGAAATGGTAGAATCAAATACTCTTCATAGATGGACAGGTCTTAAAAGGTGTTTTATGAAAATTGTGAATTATATGACCCTTGGGTCTCGGGTTTCCCCCTAGGGAGGGGGTTAAGTTTACTATATATATAAGTTTATATATGGAAAACACATTTTTGAGCATTATTTAGTCATTATAATAGGAAATTAGTCAATTGTAGTCAGAATTATCCCTATGTGATGGCCATTGAATCTTATTACCAAATTTTCCATGACTGATCCCCAGGGGCCTTAGGGGCAGTCCCAAAACCGGTCAAATAGGCTAAAACTTCAAAAATCTTCTTCTGAAATTCTGGAACTGGTAGAATCAAATTCTCTGCATAGATGGAAAGGTCTTAAAGTCCTTTACAAAAATTGTGAATAATATGACCCTGGGGTCTCATGTTTCCCCCTGGGGAGGGGGTCAAGTTTACTTTAGTTTATATAGGAAAAACACATTTATGAACATTATTTGCCTATTTTTCATAGGAAATTGGTCAAACTGGGTTAGAATTATTAGCCTGAAATAGCATTTTAACATCATATACATACTGGTCATGGCTGACCCCCAGGGGCCGGAGGGGAGGAGCCAAAAGGGGTCAAAATGGTAATTTCAAAAATCTTCTTTTTGAATTCACAGATTTGATGGAACCAGATACTCTTGATAGATTGGAAGGTCTTAAGGCCCTTTACAAAAATTTGTGAATTTCATGGCCCTGGGATCTCAGATTTTCCCCTAGGGAGGGGGTCAAATTTACTATAGTTTATATAGGAAAACACATTTTGGAACATTATTTGCTTAGTTTTCATAGGAAATTAGTCAATCTGGTTTAGAATTATTAGCCTGAGATAGCATTTAACATCATATCCATATTGGTCCTGGCCGACCCCCAGGGGCGAGAGGGGTGGGGCCAAAAGGGGTCAAAATGGATAACATTTCAAAAATCTTTCTCCTGAATTCACAGATTTGATGGAACCAAATAATCTTCATAGATTAAAAATTTATAAAATCACTGACTGACTTCAAGGGCCTGATGGGCCAATATATATTTATAGTGTTTATATGCATGTCTTTGTTTCATTCTGTGTCTGAACTCAGGTGACCGCTAAGGCCCATGGGCCTCTTGTTATGATTTTGTGCCTGTGCTGTACTGGTTTTAGCTCGTCTGCCCAAAGGGCAAGTGAGCTTATGCTGTGGTGCAGCTTCCATCCAGCGTAATTTTTTTCCATTTTCCAAAAGTCGGAGACCTAGTCCTTAAATTTGGCTTATAGCATGCTGGGATGAAGGACAACAAAGTTGGTTCTAATGAATGATTTTGACCTTCATTCAAGGTCACAGGAGTCAAATAAGCTAAAAAAAAATTTAAACAACTTCTTAATAACCAAGAGGCCTAGAGACCTCATATATGGCCTGTGACATGCTGGGATAAAAGGCTTTTGTACCCTTTGTGTATGTTAGATACTTTTCGATTCTCTACTTTTCTCATAGGCTTATACATGGTCATGTGACGTTCAATATATAGCATATTGACTCAATGTTTCCATTTTATAGAAACACCGAGTTAATATATTCCTTTGTTAATTTCATTACGCAAACGTTGAGTTCTTGAGGGTGGCGTCCTATGGCCAACGCTTTTCATGCAACTAACTTGTACATTAGAGAATGGTTTTGACATTTGCTAAGAAAATGTGTATTTACTATAAAAATTAATGTTGAGGTCCCTATGGTGTCAATTAGTGTTACTTGTAGATTTAAAACAATGTCTTTGGATGTCCATAATTGACATATATTGCATTTTTGGAACAATCGGTTAACAAGATGGCTGTCAGGCAGCCATTTTGGACTTTGATACTGCTATTTCTCAGAAAGTTATGAAGGGACCTTTTTCAAATTTTATACAGTGGAACTCTGTTAATACGATCTCCGGACTGCAAGAAATTTAAAGTTGTCCAAGCGTTCGAATTAAGCTATTCTCAATTACTCTTATTCCGCTATTTTTCAGAAAGTTATGGAGGGATCTTTTTCAAATTTTATACAGTGGAACTGTTAATACGATCTCCGGACCGCAAGAAATTTAAAGTTGTCCAAGCGTTCGAGTTAAGCGAGCTCCCAAGTCTACTGACATTTGTTTACTTGATTTATACCAGTATGAACATCACAACAACTTATTAAATAACAACAAAGAATATAACAGAATGATATCAGACATTATAATTTAACGGGGAATTGTATAGAAAGTAATCTACCTCTGTGCATGTCAATCATTGGTGGCTGGTGAACAGCATAAAGTCTATTTTGCCAAGTAGAACATTCAAAGCACTAACATTGCTCACACCGAAATACAATTGTTATTGCACTATAAAAACTGTGATCATGTACCGGAAGTACAAATTCTCGCCATCGCATCTGTATCTGTACAATTTACATGCAAATTTAGTCAATAAAACCCTCTTCTGATAGAAGACACTACCATGCTGATTTCCACCAAAAATTGTCTCAAAATTTGTCTGTGATCATACATGTACATATGCGATGGCGAGAATTGGTACTCGACGAGAACTGGTCACCTGCCAGTACAGCTTCAGGTTAAAAATTCGGTGTAAGGCTGTAAGGACAGTTCAGGACCCTAGAATCCTTGTTAAGGACAGTTTAGGACCCCAGGATCCTTGTAAAGGACAGTTTAGGACCCCAGAACCATTTTTAAGGACAGCTTAGGACCCTAGAATCCTTGTTAAGGCCAGTTTAGGACCCAGAATCCTTGGTAAGGACAGTTTAGGACCCTTGAATGCTGGTTAAGGAGACACTTTTGAACCACAGAATCCTTGTTAAGGACAATTTAGGACCCAGAATCATTGGTAAGGACAGTTTAGGACCCTAGAATCCTGGTTAAGGAGACACTTTAGAGCCACAGAATCATTGTTAAGGACAGTTTAGGACCCTAGAATCCTAGTTAAGGACAGTTGAGGACCCAGAATCATTGTTAAGGACAGTTTAGGACCCTAGAATCATTGTTAAGGACAGTTTAGGACCCAGAATCATTGTTAAGGACAGTTTAGGACCCTAGATTCCTTGTTAAGGACAGTTTAGGACCCAAGAATCCTAGTTAAGGAGAGTTTAGGACCCAGAATCATTGTTAAGGAGAGTTTAGGACCCAGAATCATTGTTAAGGAGAGTTTAGGACCCTAGAATCCTAGTTAAGGAGAGTTTAGGACCCAGGATCATTGTTAAGGGTAGTTTAGGACCCAGAATCCTGGTTAAGGATAGTTTAGGACCCCAGAATCCTTGTTAAGGACAGTTTAGGACCCCAGATTCCTTGTTAAGGACAGTTTAGGACCCTAGATTCCTTGTTAAGGATAGTTTAAGACCCCAGATTCCTTGTTAAGGACAGTTAAGGATCCCAGATTCCTTGTTAAGGACAGGCTGTAAGAGTAAGAAGTTGAAATCCTGCACACTGTTGACAACAGGAAATAAGGACAGTGCAAACATTTTGAGAGTAAGAAGTTTGATTTTGTAAGTTTGAGTTAGAGAATTCTTGTATTTGTATCTCTAATAATTATTCTTTTAGCTGAAATAATTTTTGTTTTGTTTTCAGAAAACACAGGGTGCTTAGGGAATATGGGTAGTAAAAAACCACAACAATCCAAGGGTGGTAAAGGAAAGCCTGACCTTAACCAAAAGTAAGTATTCATAACAAACACTATCCACTCAAAGCTGATCACGAGGTGCGTACAGAAGATTTACCTGTACTCATACATGGTTGTGCAAGATAGTGACAACTTTTCACATAGAACAAATGACATACCCTGCCTTCATTCTGTTCCTGGCAGAGTTATACAATTTGTGTCCCTATGATGAGTTAAATGCTGAATTACACCATTGTATCCTAAATAAAGTCACGAAAAACCTACCATTGTTTTGTTGGCAAAGATAGAAATTTTAATTATGTTGGGAATGATGTTTTAGATATAAAAAAAAGTTGATTTCCATTAAACAAATCTAAGAAAAATTTCATTGTTTTATTTATGTAATAATGTACCAATGTGGTTCTCAATTAGTACAGTCGTACAGAATTACTGATGGTCTTTATTTAACAAGTTTGATAAATTTCATATTACATAGTCATAAGTTTAAGATTCTATTTATCACATTACTTTTATTCATAGAAAGTAAATCTCTATACAAATTGTAGAAATCCAGCTCGGATTTGATGTTTCCATCTATGATGACAATAATGCGACATCATATATAGATTCTGAAGTCAAATCTTTATGTCATAATAGTGTTACTAAACATGTGTTTTACGATATTTATGACACGGTCGTATGACATGGTCGTATGACATGGTCGTATGACATGGTCGTATGACATGATTGGACAGGCCAGTTATGTGATAAAAACAACTACAATATAAAATGTGTTGCTTTCATGCTTTTAATTTGACTGAAATTCTTGCAGTGCTGAAATGCGACTTCCACCTGGTGCTGCTGAATTCAAGGCATTATGGGAACCTGAGTTGGTAAAGTTATATCTTAGTATACTTAAGGATGGGACCAACCCTGTAACAATGGAGGCAGCAGCAGGGGCAATACAGAACCTTACAGCGTGTTACTGGCAGGTACACCATCCACTACCGTATATCATTGTCTTACCTTAAGCTTTCCTTGTGCAAGGCTGTTTGGAGCAATCTAATTCATTTCTGATACTCCTGCTATGGCAGAACATTATAGCCTTGTTTGATATCTGGGCTCACGTTAACTTTCCATTTTGCTAAGCTGAAGTTGCGAGAGAATTTCTTAAAGAAAACATTAAATCACTTAAAAGCTCTAAATAACTAATTTTATACATCAATTGTAAAGCTCATATGCTTACAAATGTAAAACATTTAGCTCCCAATCATTTATTTAACCGTCAGTATTGTTACTCTACATCCCTTCAACATTAAAACATATGGTACCATAACTTATCAACTGTTTTAGACTTACTATGAAAGCAATGCAACTGAAAAGAGGGTATACAGCGAAAGTATGTAAGGAAAAAGTAGTCGATAAGTGATAGGAGGGATAGTGGATTGAGATTAAAGTCTTACATGCAACTGATGTTGGAGCTCGTGTCAGCATGATTAGATATCGGGCGAGAAAAGCAAAACTTTCACATTTTGTAAATCAGGATGAATTTCTGTTTTCGCAATTAGCCAGAAAGATTTGTTAATAATGAAAATGTGAAAGGGTAGAGAGAGCACAGGATATTGTCTTACACGTATATAGTAGTATGTCTGAGAATTTGATAGCACTTGTTGTTAAAGTGCTGGTACCTTATACAATCTATTGCATCCTGTTGACAGCCAGCAGAAGATACGCGAGCTACAGTGAGGAAAGAGAAGAGTCTGCCTGACTTGGTCGACCTCCTTACACATGAAAGAGACAGTGTTGTGTGTCATGTGGCGCTAGCTCTCCGAAACCTTGCCATTGACGAGAGAAACAAAGAGTTAATAGGTCAGCTAAGCTAGTAACAATAATTTGTCTTCTTACTGTAAAATTGATAGGGTCCTGCTTCATTTTGCCGATTTAATCTATATGTTTAATTCTTCATTCTAAAAGCAAATTCAAATCTGTTGATGACAGAACGAAAAGTAAATAAAGTAAAGGTTTACAGTGTAAATGTTATAACAACGACTTTGTGAAATGATGAGTTACTCTACAGACATCACGGTACACGGTTTACAGTCTTCACACACATCAGTCTTTTACACAGTCTTCACACACATCAGTCTTTTACACAGTCTTCACTCACATCAGTCTTTTACACAGTCTTCACACACATAAGTCTTTTACAGTCTTCACACACATCAGTCTTTTACAGTCTTCACACACATCAGTCTTTTACAGTCTTCACACACATCAGTCTTTTACACAGTCTTCACACACATCAGTCTTTTACAGTCTTCACACACATCAGTCTTTTACAGTCTTCACACACATCAGTCTTTTACAGTCTTCACACACATCAGTCTTTTACAGTCTTCACACACATCAGTCTTTTACACAAGTCTTCACACACATCAGTCTTTTACACAGTCTTCACACACATCAGTCTTTTACACAGTCTTCACACACATCAGTCTTTTACACAGTCTTCACACACATCAGTCTTTTACAGTCTTCACTCACATCAGTCTTTTACACAGTCTTCACAAACATCAGTCTTTTACAGTCTTCACACACATCAGTCTTTTACACAGTATTCACACACATCAGTCTTTTACACAGTATTCACACACATCAGTCTTTTACACAGTCTTCACACACATCAGTCTTTTACAGTCTTCACACACATCAGTCTTTTACACAGTCTTCACACACATCAGTCTTTTACACAGTCTTCACACACATCAGTCTTTTACACAGTCTTCACACACATCAGTCTTTTACACAGTCTTCACACACATCAGTCTTTTACACAGTCTTCACACACATCAGTCTTTTACACAGTCTTCACACACATCAGTCTTTTACACAGTCTTCACACACATCAGTCTTTTACACAGTCTTCACACACATCAGTCTTTTACACAGTCTTCACACACATCAGTCTTTTACACAGTCTTCACACACATCAGTCTTTTACACAGTCTTCACACACATCAGTCTTTTACACAGTCTTCACACACATCAGTCTTTTACACAGTCTTCACACACATCAGTCTTTTACACAGTCTTCACACACATCAGTCTTTTACACAGTCTTCACACACATCAGTCTTTTACAGTCTTCACACACATCAGTCTTTTACAGTCTTCACACATATCAGTCTTTTACAGTCTTCACACACATCAGTCTTTTACAGTCTTCACACACAAAGCAGTCTTTTACAGTCTTCACACACATCAGTCTTTTACAGTCTTCACACACATCAGTCTTTTACAGTCTTCACACACATCAGTCTTTTACAGTCTTCACACACATCAGTCTTTTACAGTCTTCACACACAAAGCAGTCTTTTACAGTCTTCACACACATCAGTCTTTTACAGTCTTCACACACATCAGTCTTTTACACAGTCTTCACACACATCAGTCTTTTACAGTCTTCACACACATCAGTCTTTTACACAGTCTTCACACACATCAGTCTTTTACAGTCTTCACACACATCAGTCTTTTACAGTCTTCACACACATCAGTCTTTTACACAGTCTTCACACACATCAGTCTTTTACAGTCTTCACACACATCAGTCTTTTACACAGTATTCACACACATCAGTCTTTTACACAGTCTTCACACACATCAGTCTTTTACACAGTCTTCACACACATCAGTCTTTTACAGTCTTCACTCACATCAGTCTTTTACACAGTCTTCACACACATCAGTCTTTTACACAGTCTTCACACACATCAGTCTTTTACACAGTCTTCACACACATCAGTCTTTTACAGTCTTCACACACATCAGTCTTTTACAGTCTTCACACACATCAGTCTATTTCTACAGATCTTGGCTACTTTGTTATAAGTTGATTTTAATATGTTAAATGTCATGTTTTCCTTAATTTGTGGTTTCAGGAAAGTATGCTATGAAGCAGTTAGTAAGTCGACTTCCTATGGAGAGACAGATAGAACATGTACCTGACCGGACCATATCAGCTGTGGTCGCGACCTTACACGAGGTCACCAAAAACAATCAGGATTTCGCACAGTAAGTACTTTTGTTAGCTCACCAAAGTACCACAGTGACCTTATACAATACCACAGCGTCAGTCTGTCAACAATCACTTCTTCATAACTGCTGGTTGACAAAATTAGACTGGTAGCAATTGTATGGAAGTTCTGACTTCAAAACAATACAACCACTGAAGGGAGAGGCCAAAAGATTAAATTTGGCTGTTTCCATATTAACGACGTCTTCTCTGAAACTAAACATGGAATAATAAAGTGGACTACATCTAACATCTAATCACATTATGGTTACTCAAATAATCCGGTTATTTGCATGAAATTCTGCCGTCCCAATTTTTTCTGTGTATCTGCATAAACTTTTTACATGACCTCCGGCTATTTGAATGAAATAGCTGGTGAAATTCTAACAATAAACTCCATAGTTTTCTATTTTGCTATTTTGGTTGTGGGAGGGGGGGGGATCATCTTAACCCATTTCTCATCAAGGCTATAAAAGATGAAATATTTACTGTTATTGATAATGACCAGCTCTGTCTTTCTATAAAAAGAAGATTGAATGAAGTTGTGTTCATTTGTTTCAGATCTTTGGCAAATGAAGGTGGTCTTAGCCGTTTAAAATTTGTCAAATTTGCACAGGGGAAATACCTAACAAAGACCAAGGAACACACTCATAAGGTAGGAACGTCTGAAAATCTGTCATCGGAAATAAAGGTGTAATTAGAGAAAAATGTCTTGGTCAGAGTTTCTCAAAAACTCTTAAGCGTGTATTCTCTGATGCTGTAGCAATGTATTTTATGTGTATAAATTGTGTTTATGGAGGATATGGCTCTCAGGACCCTACCCATCTATGTAACTCTCCGGCCCGCACCCATTTATATGGCTCTCAGGTCCACACCCATTTATATGGCTCTCAGGACTGCACAGATCTATATGGCTCTCAGGACAACACACATCTATATGGCTCTTAGGCCCACACACATCTATATGGCTCTCAGGCCCACACATCTATATGGCTCTCAGGCCCACACATCTATATGGCTCTCAGGACCACACATTCTCAGGCCCACACACATCTATATGGCTCTCAGGACAACACACATCTATATGGCTCTTAGGCCCACACACATCTATATGGCTCTCAGGCCCACACATCTATATGGCTCTCAGGACCACACACATCTATATGGCTCTTAGGCCCACACGCATCTATATGACTCTCGGGACCCCACCCATCTATATGGCTATCAGGCCCGCACACATCTATATGGCTCGCAGACCCTCACCCATCTATATGGCTCCCAGGCCCGCACCCATCTATATGGCTCTCAGGCCCGCACACATCTATATATCTTTCGGGCCTGCACACATCTATATGGCTCTCAGGCCCGGTCGAATCTATATGGCTCTCAGGACCGCACACATCTATATGGCTTTCAGGCCCACACACATCTATATGGCTCTCAGGCCCGGTCGAATCTATATGGCTCTCAGGACCCCACACATCTATATGGCTTTCAGGCCCAAACACATCTATATGGCTCTCAGGCCCACACACATCTATATGGCTCTCAGGCCCGGTCGAATCTATATGGCTCTCAGGCCTGCACACATCTATATGGCTCTCAGGCCCACACACATCTATATGGCTCTCAGGCCCACACACATCTATATGGCTCTCAGGACCGCACACATCTATATGGCTTTCAGACCCAAACACATCTATATGGCTCTCTGGACCACACACATCTATATGGCTCTCAGACCGGCGCACATCTATATGGCTCTCTGGACCACACACATCTATATGGCTCTCTGGACCACACACATCTATATGGCTCTCAGGACCACACCCATTTATATGGCTCTCAGAACAACACACATGTTTATGGTTCTCAGGCCCGCACACATCTGTATGGTTTTCAGGCCCGCAGCGTCTGTATGGTTTTCAGGCCCGCACACATCTGTATGGTTTTCAGGCCCGCACACGTCTGTATGGTTTTCAGGCCCACACCCATTTATATGGCTCTCAGAACAACACACATGTTTATGGTTCTCAGGCCCGTACACATCTTTATGGTTCTCAGGCCCGCACACATCTGTATGGTTTTCAGGCCCGCACACGTCTGTATGGTTTTCAGGCCCGCACACGTCTGTATGGTTTTCAGGCCCGCACACATCTGTATGGTTTTCAGGCCCGCACACATCTGTATGGTTTTCAGGCCCGTACACATTTATATGGTTCTCAGACCTGCACACATTTATATTTGCACCATCACATTTAAAGTTTTATTACAAAAAGAATCCAATGAAATTTTATGCATGCACTTACACCATTGATAAAAAAAATCTGAAAACAAGATCACACAAAAATTTGGATTGTACATTTGACTTTCTTCTTTTCTCATCTATATTCTAAAGTACAATTGTAAAACTCTTGAAGGACCCCACAAATGGCACTGATCTTTGTCCAAAAAGGGATCTCCTTCATTCAATGTTCAGTATTATTGCAGTGACTTGACAATGTTTGAGAATTTAAGGGACATTTCTGTTATAATTCACATGATTATGTTTGTATAATGAATGTTTCCAGCTTACGTGTACGATGATTTTGATGCTACATGGAAATTGAATGAAGGAAAACTTAATGCTTTTAAAGTCTTGTTTTTGGGGGCTAAGAAGTTTTATGATGTGATATCTTTGAGTTCTCTTGCTTTGTCATTTTCAATGTTGTGTCAGGTTCTAAGCCAGCTAATGTGTACTTAATATGAAATTAGTTTTTGTTTAATTACCTCAATTTTACTGCATGAACCAGGTAAGCGATGCAGGCTGTCTAGGCCTCTTGTTTACATCCTCAGACTTGTCATTTTTCAGTTGCTGCAATCACTATGGGAGTTTAAGTCCCTACACTGGGAGTATAAGGAGAGAGGCCTGGTGGAAGCCGATGTCAACAGCCCCCCCATGGTTGGCAGGTCAGTAGTGTCAATGAAAGCAGCAAGACTTGAGCTATTTCTCAATAGACATTATTGTAAATTCTTTATACCTGTATGTTGTTTTTATCTTAAAAGGTATTATTTCTTGTTTTAATATGGCTTATTTTTAGGTCACCTACCCTAATCTCTTATTGTCTGTTGTCGTGTGTCATGTTTCCGTAAATAATTTATATTTTCGACTTCCTCTCCAAAATTGCTCAAGCAAATTCAATGAAATTTTGCAAAAACTTTTTAAGGCATAAGGCCAATCAAAATTTTGAACGATATGGCCCCCACTGTCCAGGGAGCTGTGGGAGGGGCCAAAAGGAGTAGAATTGATTAAAATTTCAAAAGTCGTTAGTCTTTAGGCTATAGTGATCATGCTTTGTCTGTGGTCGTCTACTATTTGTAAATTTTCATTCAAACAATTTCTTATCAATAACCAAAATGGTACTGATATTGGGCTTGTAGCATGCTTGTATAAAGAGCTACCAAGTATGTTTAATGAATGACCTTGGCTTTCATTCAAGGTCACAGGAGTCAAGTATGCTACAATCTGTAAATTTTAGTTCTAATATATATTGTATGAACAGTCAGATCGTCTTGTATTTTCATTACATATCATTAGCCCACCATCATCAGATGGTGGGCTATTCAAATCGCCTTTCGTCCGTGGTCCGTCGTCCGTCCGTCCGTCCGTCCTTCCGTCTGTCCTTCCGTCCGTCCTTCCGTCCGTCCGTCCGTTAACAATTCTTGTTACCGCTATTTCTCAGAAAGTACTGAAGGGATCTTTCTCAAATTTCATATGTCGGTTCCCTTAGGACCCTCGTTGTGCATATTGCATTTTGGGACCGATCGGTCAACAAGATGGCCGACAGGCGGCCATCTTTGATTTTGATAGTTAAAGTTTGTTACCGCTATTTCTCAAAAAGTGCTGAAGGGATCTTTCTCAAATTTCATATACAGGTTCCCCTAGGACCCTAGTTGTGCATATTACATTTTGGGACCGATCGATGAACAAGATGGCGGAGAGGCGGCCATCTTTGATTTTGATAGTTAAAGTTTGTTACCGCTATTTCTCAAAAAGTACTGAAGGGATCTTTCTCAAATTTCATATAT
>SAYR01065742.1:0-15239 GCA_004382745.1 Argopecten irradians irradians | reverse complement strand
TAGGTTCCCTAGGGCGCCTGTTGTGCTGTTTGCATTTTGGGACGATGCGGTGAACAGATGGTCGACAGGCGGCCATCTTGTATTTGATAGTTAAAGTTTGTTTACTGCTATTTCTCAAAAAGTGCTGAAAGGGATCTTTCTCAAATTTCATATATAGGTTCCCCTAGGGCCCTAGTTTGTGCATGTTGGCCATTTTGGGACCGATCGGTGAACAAGATGGCCGCAGGGCGAGCCATCTGGATTTTGATAGTTAAAGTTTGTTACCCGCTTTTTCTCAAAAAGTACTGAAGGGATCTTTCTCAAATTTCATATATAGGGTTCCCCTGGGGCTCTAGTTGTGCATGATTGCATTTTGGGACCGACTGGTCAAGCAGATGGCCGCACAGGCATCCATCTTGATTTTTGATAGTTAAAAGTTTGTTACCCTATTTCTCAAAAAGTGCTAAAGGGATCTTTCTCAAATTTCATAATACAGGTTCCCCTAGGACCGCTAATTGTGCAATATTGCATTTTGGACGATCGGTGAACAAGATGGCCGACAGGCGGCCATGCTTGGATTTTGATAGTTAAAGTTTGTTACTGTTCTATTTCTCAAAAGTACTGAAGGGATCTTTCTCAAATTTCATATATCGGTTCCCCTAGGGCCTTAGTTGTGCATATTGGCATTTTGGGACGCGACTGGTCAACAAGATGGTCGACAGGCGGCCATCTTGGATTTTATGGTTAAAGTTTGTTTACCACTATTTCTCAAAAAGTGCTAAAGGGATCTTTCTCAAAATTTTATATACGGTTCCCCTAAGGACCTTATTGTGCATATTGCATTTTGGGACTGATGCGGAAACAAGATGGACCGGACTGACGGCCATACTTGGATTTTGATAGTTAAAAGTTTTGTTATTGTGCATAGTACATTTAAGGACTGATCCATAATGCCTTTCGGCACTGATTGGTAAACAAGATGGCAAACCGGCCGCCATCTTAGATTTCATTGTTGAAGTTTGTTACCACTATGTCTTAGAAAGTACTATAGCGATCTGTTTCAAATTTTATATGTAGTGTGTTTGAACAAGTTTGAAAAGCAGGGAAAAGATCCCTCTTTCCATTGTCAGACATAGATCATTCTTTGGTGGGCGCCAAGATCCCTCTGGGATCTCTTGTTTTTTAAAACATTTTTACCAAGATGGTTTTGTTGTATAACTTCGCTAAACCGTTAAGTAAAACATACAAATCACATCGTAATAATGCATCAGAAGCATACAGGTATATGTCCTTGTGACAGATTAATGTTTTAAAAGGCCAATAGGCATTCTGTTTATAAGAATATCAGGTATCATATTAGCTGTAATTAGCGCCCAGGGCGCTTAAACAATTGTAACAAAGGAGGTGCTTGTGAATGAACCAAAATGTAAGTTGCGGACGAAAAAAGTCAGCCATATTTTAAATGTTTCTGTACTCATGGTACATTAATCTGTTACAGTAAACATGCATATGCCTTTTATCATTTGGGATACAATGCTGATGTTAGAGGCATCACATGTTGAAAAAACTTTGTTTAATACATCCAAAGGGGGTGTTTATACAACTCTTCTCCAGAAAAGGGGAGGGGCGCTAATTACTGCGAATATGGTACCAAGTTTTGTTTGCTCAATACTAAATATATTCTTTTCTGTCACTTTGATTTTTAAACTAGTTTCTTTATATATTGTTTCTATGTTGAAATTATTTTAAAAGCCTGGATGATTCATATTACAGGACTGATGATATTGGTTCTCCGATGAGTAATTACAGCACAATGAGTCGACCGACTGGTAGTCAAGGTTACGACGACAATACAATATCCTCTGGTCGTGTACAGTTCAAAGACTCCTACCCCAATGGCCAGATGGATAGCGGTTATCCTGGCTCCGTAATGGGTCATAGTAACCCAGCCATGCGTGATACTGGTAAGAAACCGCATCCAATCTATTCTTCCTCACTGTAATTCTTTTCATATTCCCGCAATGAAGTTAAAGTTATACCCCCCAACAAAGAAGTTAATGTTATACCCCCCACAATGAAGTTAAGGTTATAACCCCCCCAACAACTAAGTTAAGGTTATACCCCCCCCCCCAAAACGAAGTTAAGGTTATACCCCCCCAACAACTAAGTTAAGGTTATACCGCCCAAACCCCAACATACTAAGTTATAAGGTTATAACCCTCCCCCCCCACAAACGAAGTAATAAGGTTATACACCCCACACCAACAACTAAGTTAAGGTTATAACCCCCCCCCCCAACAACTAAGTTAAGGTTATACCCCCCCCCCCCCGCACAATGAACTTAAGGTTATAACCCCATCAACTAAGTTAAAGGTTATACCCCACCCCAACAACTTAAGTTAGCAGGTTATCACTCCACCCCCTCAAGAAAGTTAAGGTTATATACTCCCCCCCAACCCCCCCACAAAGAAATAAAGTTATACTTCCCACAACAAAAATAAGATTATATCCCCACAATGAAATTAAGGTATATCCCACACAACAAAATTAAGTTATATCCCACACAAACAAGGTTAAGGTTATAAACCCCCACAACAAGGTTAAGTGTATACCCCCCACAACAAAGTTAAAGGTTATAACCCCCCAACAACAAAATTAAGTTTATACCCTCCACACAAGGAAGTTAAGGTTATAACCCCCCACAACGAAGTTAAGGTAATACCCCCCCCCACAACGATGTTAAGGTTATAACCCCACAACAAAATAAGTTTATACCCTCCACAAGAGAAGTTAAGGTAATACCCCCCCACAACGAAGTTAAGGTTATACCCCCCCCACAACGATGTTAAGGTTATATTCCCCCCAAGGAAGTTAAGGTTATACCCCCCCACAAGGAGGTTAAGGTATAACCCCCCACCCCCGCAAATAAAGTTAAGGTTATACCTCCCCCCCCAAAATAGAGTTAAGGTTATACCCCCCACCCCATCCCACAATAAAGTTAAGTTATACACACCCCCCCTGCAATAAAGTTAAGGTTATACCTCCCCTCCCCACAATGAAGTTAAGGTTATACCTCCCCCCACAAACGAAGTTAAGTTATACCCCCCACAAATAAAGTTAAGTTTATACCACCCCTCCACAATAAAGTTAAGGTTATACCCCTCCACAATAAAGTTAAGGTTATACCCCCACAATAAAGTTAAGGTTATACCCCCAACAATAAAGTTAAGTTTATACCCCTCCACAACAAGTTAAGGTTATACCCCCCCCCCCCCACAAGGAAGTTAAGGTTATACCCCCCCCCCCAGGAAGTTAAGGTTATTGCCCTCCACCCGCCAAACAATGAAGTTAAGGTTATTCCCCCCCCCTTACAAGGAAGTTAAGGTTATCCCCCCCACCCACCCCAAATGAAGTTAAGGTTATACCCCCACAAGGAAGTTAAGGTTATACCCCCCCCAACAAGGAAGTTAAGGTTATACCCCCCTCCCCCCCCACAATGAAGTTAAGGTTATACCCCCCCACAATAAAGTTAAGGTTATACCCCTCCACAATAAAGTTAAGGTTATACCCCCCACAAGAAAGTTAAGGTTATTCCCCCCACAACAAGTTAAGGTTATTCCCCCCACAACAAGTTAAGGTTATACCCCTCCACAACAAGTTAAGGTTATTCCCCCTATGTGGGGTATAACTAAGAGAACTAGATATCTAATATTGTGCCTGTGATATGCTGGGATATAGGGCTACCATGTTGAATTGCCTTATTATATACTGTGGTCATTAGTCAAATGACTGTTCAGGCCCATTGGCCTGTTGTTAGGGTTGTTGCATGATGTCGTTTCCCACATATTATTACAATATCAATATTTTCATGTTTGAATAGATACTAAGCAACAGGACACTATATGCTATTCAGCACCTTAATTTTTGTTCAAGACAGGTATTTTTATTTTAGTTTGTAAATTAAAATTCTGTATCACATGATTTACAAGTGTTCCACTTTGGATAGCGTTACAATTTGGGTAGCATCACTTTTAAAATATACAACAAAGGTTAACAAATATTTCTACCAACAAAATTATTTTAAAGCTCCTTATCAAAAAGAAAATGTTTACAAACAATTCTTGTTAGTCTGCGTTTAATTTTTGTTTTTAATAAGAAATTTCCTTAAATTAATGAGCGTAATTTTCTATTGCAGGCCGCTATGATACCAGACCTCGGGTAAGTGTTTGATTGTGCGATAGCCCCTTTCAATCCTTTAAGTGTTTGATTGTGAGATAGCCCCTTCAAATCTTGTAAGTGTCTGATTGTGATATGACCCTTTCAAACCTTGTAACTGTTTGCTTGTGAGATTGCTCTTTCAGTCCTAGTGAGTGTTTGAGGAAAATTATCAAAATGTAAAAAACAAATATCAGTATTGCCAACTCACCTGGTTGACCTGTTTTTTTAGACATTTTAGAATGCATAACCTGATTGATCCGATGGGTCATCAAATAACCCAATTTTCAGCACTTGGACCAAAGTGTCAAAAAGCTCACAAAAATATGTCAGATCAAGCCATTAGTGCAATTCTAATTACATTTCAGGGCTTAAGACTCATATCAGGCCCTTGTATAATGCAGGTAGCTATGTTTGTGTTTACTCAAACTTTAACAAAGGTGTGAAATTGTTGCAGTTAATCTATTCAGTCATGCATCACAATGTCTATGATTGTTTTTAGCCAGAGCCAACTAGCAAAATTAGACATGGCCAATTAATACCGTTCAAAATCAGAAATAATCTCTTCAAAATTCTTCAAAAGCACAAACACTTGCAATTTCAGACAAAGATTTACTCACATGAATTCAACATTGTCAACGTGAACGGTATCCTGTTGCAGAAGGCAGGCAAGCCAATCATAATGCCGCCATTTTGTTTAGTCAAAGATAATAATGAAACTGGACACATGTAGAACAAAAAATCTGGATTTTATTAAATAATATTTTAAAGATTTTTTTAATGCAATATTTTTATTAATTATCAAATATTAATTATACTATTATTAAAAAAATCATCATAAATATTATTGAATAACAACATAAAAAATAATAAAAAATATGCATATTTAAGGCTTTTAAAAAGTGTTAAAAATTACACTAAAATGTTATTTCGCATAAGACCCTTGTTTTGACCCTTTCACCCGTTTTTGGAAGAGTGTTCACCAGATATGACCTCATCAGAGGTTGGCAATACTGAAATATCTGTTGACATGATGTGAAAGTTTGGCATTACAATGGATTTTAAGATTCTGTTCAATAGGGTGATTATATTCTGTCTCCATCTGTAACATATATTTATTTGGTTTCCGTTTGTTAATATTTCGTACCTTAAATCCAGGGAGAAGAAATCCCGATGTCCGATATCGCACCAGGTTATGCTCCACTGGACGACCATCTCCCCAGAAACAAGGTTCCCGCTGGAGCTGTACCTTTGTTCCCAGCATTGGAAAACCAACGCCATCCCGTGAGTCATGGTTCATGTGGACAGATTATAACTCACTAATTGTAGTTTGTCTAAATATGTTGATACAGACTTTCTGACCCACTACATATATTGGTAGACACAAAGTGTTCTAAAAAGTTCTCCCAGTGTGTTTAGTTATGGCGGTTTAGTGTGAAGCTGACAAACTTTAATGCTTAGAGTCAAAACTTTATGCTTAGGCTCTAAAATTTATACTTAGGCTTGAAACTTTATGTTTAGGCTCCAACTTTTATGTTTGGGCTTCAAACTTTATGCTTATGTTCCATACTTTATGCTTAGGTTTCAAACTTTATATTTAGGCTCCAAACTTTATATTTAGGCTCCAACCTTTATGCCAAGTCTCCGAACATTATGGTTAGACTCCAGACTTTATATTTATCCCCCGCCCAACTATGGTTAGACTCCAAACTTTATATTTATCCCCCGCCCAATGAAGTTGGCGGGATATACAAATGGGTTCCGTCCGTCCGTCTGTCTGTCCTTCCGTCCGTACGAATGGTTTCCGGAGCATAACTCTAAAACCAGTAGAGATATTTCCACGAAACTTCATACACATATTGGTCTTATGGTCTAGTAGTGCCTTTTGCTATTTTTAGGTTTTCATTTTTTGCATTTTTTCCGTAACCATCGAAACATTGCTGAAAATATCATATTTTTGTACCAGGTTCGTTTCCGGAGCATAACTCTAAAACCAGGAGAGATATTTTCCACGATACTTCTTAGACACATTGGTCTTATGGTTTAGTAGTGCCTTTTGCTATTTTAAGGTTTTCATGTTTTGTACTTTTTTCTGTAACCATGGAAACCTTGCTGAAAATGGCAGATTTTTGTGTAAGAATTGTTTCCGGAGCACAACTCTAAAACCAGCAGAGATATTTCCATGAAACTTCATAGACACATTGTTCTTATGGTCTAGTAGTGCCTTTTGCTATTTTTAGGTTTTCATTTTTTTCACTTTTTCAGTAACCATGGAAACATTGCTGAAAATATATTTTTTACCAGGTTCGTTTCCGCAGCATAACTGGAAAACCGGTTGAGATATATGCACGGAACTCCATAGGCACATTAGTCTTATGGTCTAGTAGTGCCTTTTGCTATTTTAAGGTTTTCACTTTTTTGTACTTTTTTCTGTAACCATGGAAGCATTGCTGAAAATGGCAGATTTTTGTGTAAGAATCATTTTCGGAGCACAACTCTAAAACCAGCAGAGATATTTCCATGAAACTTCATAGACACATTGTTCTTATGGTCTAGTAGTGCTTTTTGCTATTTTTAGGTTTTAACTTTTTGTGCTTTTTTCTGTAACCATAGAAACATTGCTGAAAATATCATATTTTTGTAGCAGGTTCATTTCCGGAGCATAACTCAAAATGGTAAATGGTAAATGTTACTTTGCAAAACTCCACCCATCTTTGTGTTTATAGTCTAATATAAATGTCAAGGCTGTATACCTGATTCAACAATTGCAGCCCCGCTCTACTTGAATTATACTCCATCTTTCTTTAGCTCAACTTCCTTTTTCCTGTTTTTTTCTCATACACATAAGTCTCCACAATCAAACTTACTTCAGCTTTGATATCTCCATTGGCGGGGAATCTGAATGGCTATGTCCTTGTTAGGCTCCAAAATTTATGTTTAGGCTGTAAACTTTATGTTTAGGCTCCAAACTTTATGTTCAGGCTTCAAATTTTATGTTCAGGTGTTAAGGCTCTAAATTTATGTTCAGGTATCCAGCTTGTTGTTAAACTCTGGGATTACTATTTACTTTACAGACTTACACAAACTTGTGTGTATGTGTTGCAACCTCAATGTGCTGGTTTGAAACTTAATGTGCATGTGTAGAGCTGGTGAGCCTGTCTAATGACTTAGTCGTTTAGCTAGTGGGAAACCATTGTGTTCCTGTGCAGTGCCATAGAGGGTCCCAGACTGACTCCTGGTGTATGTTCATTTCGTGATTTCCTTCAGTAAACTATATGTGTGGGGGGTATTTTTTGTGATAACCTCTGTGTAAATTCTAACTATAATATATTATAATAAGAGTGGTGATACAGGATATTGATTTAGCTCCACACTCTACTGCCATAACTAAACACACTAGGAGAACAATTTAGAACACTTTGGGTCTACCAGTGATATTTCTATGATATATGTTACACAGATACACAACTTCCCAACCCACAAGTCAGATTACCAATTGATATATTCTTTAAAATAAAAAAATATTGACAAGGCGTTGCGTCTTTTTAGGTCATGATGACAATGTCAGGATGACCTATTGTCATCGTTTCTTCCGTCATCGTGCGCCGTCCGCCATCAGCCGTCAGGACGGACAATCATATTTCATATAAATGAGCCTGGTCCGACCCCTAGGGGCTGAGGGGTGGGGACCCAAAAGGGCAAATTTTCTTAATTTTAGCTTTAAAATCCTACTCCTCCTTCACCCTTGGATGGATTTCATCCATATTTGGTGTGAAACATTATTGGGGAAGGACAATCATATTTCATATAAATGAGCTTGGTCCGACCCCTGGGGGCTGAGGGGTGGGGCCCCAAAAGAGACAGAAGAGCAAATTTTCTTAATTAGGTCATCTGACCCGAAGGGTGAGGATGACCTATATTCATCGTGTTTTGTCCGTCGTCGTGCGTAAACTTTTACCTTTAAAACGCTACTCCTTCTTAACCGCCAAGTGGATGTCATCCATATTTAGTGTAAAACATTATTGGGGAAGGTCAATCATATTTTATATAAATGAGCTTGGTCCGACCACTAGGGGCTGAGGGGTTGGGCCCCAAAAGGGCAAATTTTCTTATTTTAAGCTTTAAAATCCTACTCCTCCTTCATCCTTGGATGGATTTCATCCATATTTGGTGTGAAACATTATTGGGGAAGGACAATCATATTTTATATAAATGAGCTTGGTCCGACCCCTAGGGGCTGAGGGGTGGGGCCCCAAAAGGGCAAATTTTCTTAATTTTAGCTTTAAAAACCTCCTCCTTCATCCTTGGATGGATTTCATCCATATTTGGTGTGAAACATCATTGGGGACGGACAATCATATTTTATATAAATGAGCGTGGTCCAACCGCTAGGGGCTGAGGGGTGGGGCCCCCAAATGGCAAATATTCTTAATTTTAGCTTTAAAATCCTACTCCTCCTTCATCCTTGGATGGATTTCATCCATATTTACTGTAAAACATTATTGGGGAAGGATAATCATATTTGATGTAAATGAGAGTGGTCCAACCCCTAGGGGCTGAGGGGTGGGGCTCCAAATGGGCAAATTTTCTTAAAGATGCTCCACTGCTGACGAATGGTATTTGTTCACTATCAAAAACAGGAGCAAACGATATAGTATTTTTATTCAGTTACAAAAGTTACTCACTTTACACCATTACCACAATTGAAAAGTTTGAGCTTCAAATTTTGCATTAAGTTAAAAATCTGAAAAATAATTAATTGCATCCCGAAAAAATTCTGTATCACTATATCCTATATGGAATAAAATACTAATTGCGCATGCACCACAGGCAAAATGAATTATTTTATTATATTTTTTGTGTTAATTAGACATATATAAACACGATTAAACACCAATTATTGATCAAATGATGAATGTCATTTATGCTCTGTCGGAGGTGGAGCATCTTTAATTTTAGCTTTAAAATCCTAATCCTCCTTCATCCTTGGATGGATTTCATCCATATTTGATGTGAAACATCATTGGGGACGGACAATCATATTTTATATAAATGAGCCTGGTCCGACCCCTAGGGGCTGAGGGGTGGGGCCCTAAATGGGGAAATTTTCTTAATTTTAGCTCAAAAATCCTACTCCTCCTCCATCCTTGGATGAATTTTATCCATATTTGGTGTGAAACATCATTGGGGAAACACAATTATATTTTGTATAATTGAGTCTGGTCTGAACCCTAGGAAATGAGGGGTGGGGCCCCAAAAGGGCAAATTTTCTTAATTTTAGCTGGCCGACTTCCTGTTTTTAAGGTTTCAGTCTCCGATCTCAATAAAAATTGGTCTATAAGGGTTTTAATTGATGCCGAACAACATGCAAACATTTTCGTAAAGATTTTGGTATTCAAAGATGGCCGCTGGCCCACTTCCTGTAAGGTTTCAGTCTCCAATCTCAATGAAAATTGGTCTTTAGGGGTTTTAATTGATGCCGAACAACATGCAAACATTTTCGTAAAGATTTTGGTATTCCAAGATGGCCGTTGGCCCACTTCCTGTTTTAAGGTTTCAGTTTCCGATCTCAATGAAAATTGGTCTGTAGGGGTTTTAATTGATGCCAAACAACATGCAGACATTTTCGTAAAGATTTTGGTATTCCAAAATGGCCGCTGGCCCACTTCCTGTTTTAAGGTTTCAGTCTCCGATCTCAATGAAAATTGGTCTATAGTGGTTTTAATTGATTCAGAAGGGGGAACTTTAGGTAAGGACAATCATATTTTATAAAGGACCGAGGTAAGTCCCATGGGGTTAGTATGACCGAGGTCCAAAATGGGAGCTTTGCTGAAATTTGGCTTTAAAATCTGACTCCTCTTTATATTAATCCTTGAATGGGTTTGACCATATTTGGATGAAGGGCTACCAAGTTTGTTCAACAAATGACATTTGCCTTTTTCAGAAACTTACATATTCAACTAAGGAGTTCCTTGTATTGTTTATATTAATCATTAACCAATACTTTATACTGTGACTTTGTTCTTTTGTGCCATGAGTCAGATGACCGTTAAGGCCTATGGGCCTTTTGTTTTAGCTTTAAAATCCTACTCCTCCTTCATCCTTGGATGGATTTCATCCATATTTGGTGTGAAACATCATTGGGGACAGACAATAATATTTTATATAAATGAGTCTGGTCCAACCCCAAGGGGTTGAGGGGTGGGGCCCCAAAAGGGCAAATTTTCTTAATTTTAGCTTTTAAATCCTACTCCTCCTTCATCCTTGGATGGATTTCATCCATATTTGGTGTGAAATATCATTTGGGAAGGACAATCATATATTTTATAAATGAGTCTGGTCCGACCCCTAGGGGCTGAGGGATGGGGCCCCAAATGGGCAATTTTTCTTAATTTTAGCTGGCCCACTTCCTGTTTTCAGGTTTCGGTCTCTGATCTCAATGAAAATTGGTCTATAGGGGTTTTAATTGATGCCGAACAACATGCAGACATTTTGGTTTTCCAAGACGGCCGCTGGCCCACTTCCTGTTTTCAGGTTTCAGTCTCTGATCTCAATGAAAATTGGTCTATAGGGGTTTTAATTGATTAAGAAGGGGAACTTTAGGTGAGGACAATCATATTTTATAAAGGATCGAGGTAAGACCCATGGGGATAGTATGGCAGAGGTCCAAAATGGGAGCTTCGCTGAAATTTGGCTTTAAAATCTTACTCCTCCTTACAACTCTTTAAAAATTTGCATTAAAACTTGCAATCAACTTTTGTTAAAGAATATTGTCAGTTTTGTTGATTACATCAGATCGAGAAGCCATATTAGATGGCAGATAACAGCATTGTAATCCAGGGAGTATTAAATGATTATAACACTATAACTAGCTTAGAGTCATCTGCAAAACAGATTGTAATGCTCAATGATATAGTGTCTCAAATGACTGTCATGTACTCGTCAGTGGAGCCTTTAGACTCAATTCAAATTTTAAAACTTTTTTCTAACCACTGTCTGATTGGGAATTACCAGGTGTAAAGAGGATTAACCAGGTGTAAAGAGGAATAACCAGGTCTAAAGGGGAATAACCAGGTGTAAAGAGGAATAACCAGGTGTAAAGAGGAATAACCAGGTGTAAAGGGGAATAACCAGGTGTAAAGGGGAATAACCAGGTGTAAAGAGAAATAACCAGGTGTAAAGAGGAATAACCAGGTGTAATGAGGAATAACCAGGTGTAAAGGGAAACAACCAGGTGTAAAGAGGAATAACCAGGTGTAAAGAGGAATAACCAGGTGTAAAGGGGAATAACCAGGTGTAATGAGGAATAACCAGGTGTAAAGGGAAACAACCAGGTGTAAAGGGAAACAACCAGGTGTAAAGAGGATTAACCAGGTGTAAAGAGGAATAACCGGGTGTAAAGGGAAATAACCAGGTGTAAAGGGAAACAACCAGGTGTAAAGAGGAATAACCAGGTGTAAAGGGACACAACCGGGTGTAAAGAGGAATAACCAGGTGTAAAGGGAAACAACCAGGTGTAAAGAGGAATAACCAGGTGTAAAGGGAAACAACCAGGTGTAAAGAGAAATAACCAGGTGTAAAGGGAAACAACCGGGTGTAAAGAGGAATAACCGGGTGTAAAGAGGAATAACCGGGTGTAAAGGGAAACAACCAGGTGTAAAGGGGAATAACCAGGTGTAAAGGGGAATAACCAGGTGTAAAGGGAAATAACCAGGTGTAAAGGGAAACAACTGGGTGTAAAGAGGAATAACCAGGTGTAAAGAGGAATAACCAGGTCTAAAGGGAAACAACCGGGTGTAAAGGGAAACAACCAGGTGTAAAGAGGAATAACCAGGTGTAAAGGGGAATAACCAGGTGTAAAGAGGAATAACCAGGTGTAAAGGGAAACAACCAAGTGTAAAGAGGAATAACCAGGTGTAAAGGGAAATAACCAGGTGTAAAGGGGAGTAACCAGGTGTAAAGGGGAATAAAGGGAAATAACCGGGTGGAAATAACTGGGTGTAATGGGGAATAACCAGGCGTAAAGGGGAATAACCAGGCGTAAAAGGGAATAACCAGCGTATTAATCCCTCTCAATTTATCAAAAACAGGAGAATAAAGTAGTTTACAAAATTTGTTTTATTTTATAGTAGAAGTATTAATTGTTTATTACAGAGTCAGATCCAACTTCATGCTGAACCTCAGCCGGGACCAAATGAACAACTATATGCGCAGGTTGACAAAAGCAAGAAGCGTAACACTGGACAGATGGGGGGACATGCAAGTCCTAATCATGTGATGTTGGACATGTCTTCTCCAGGAAGCCCCCAGGGTGGGGCTGACTCCTGGGTATGATCTCCACCGTGGGGGAATGTGTTAGGAGCACAGGATGTGACAAGAGAAAGTGTAGCCCTGCATGGATATATACATAAGAACAAACTTACTATATCACTTAAGTTCTCAACAAAGTATATAGCATGTAAAATGCTATGTAATATTGGTGTTTTCATAGAGGTCCATGACCAGGTGGAGAGTTCACACTTAAAATATGGATTTTACTTCAATGTGACACTGAAGTACAGTGTATAGAAAATGAAAGTATTTCTGAAGGCATTGAATGTCAAAGAGGACTAAACCATTCAATCAGTCCCTTTTGAAGTTTGAACTTTGTGCGCATCACTGTAAACGCTTAGAAAGATGGACCATTTTCCTCAAGTTAAGTGGATCATCTTGTCTTTTGCGTAACAGTCCACAACAACCCATGAACATTCAATAATTGGGCAATGGTTGTGTGATACCCAAAATACCAAAACGCCTTTGGGGATGAAGACTGCTGAATACAGAACCCAAACCTGCAGTAGAGGATTTTAACTTTCCTATGTTAATCAGTCCGGATTCTGTTTAAATTTAGAGACTTATTTTTGATAAATATGGTTACTGGACAGAAGTGCTGTTATTTTTATCAACATCCATTACTTACATTGTATCATAGACTAAGGCCAGATCCGGTGACCTGTTATTGATAAAGGCAGTTGTTGCTATGAAAGATCATCATATCTATATTTTAACATCATTTTATTTCATTTGCTGTTCTGTGTTTATTTGTTTATGTATTGTAGACTTATGCTACAGAATCTCTAAGAAAGACCCCAATAACAAAAACATAGACCAGCATAATGGACTAGTTGTGTTGGGGTCAAAGGTCAGTAATGGTGGAGAGGGAGGATCACTTTCATGATATTATTGTATTCACAGGTGAAAGTATGTACTGACTACTGTAGACTAGAAAAGGCCTGTAGTTTTATTTGTTTTATATTATATAGTGGTGCACAGCTAATTTTTAACATTATTTAATTAAACCTGTTGCTAGAATAGACTGTATTTCTGATTTTCATTCTCAAATTCCAAATTGAACAAAACTTGTGTTGTCCTGTTTCATTATTCTTGAAAGCAATACCATACAATGTTATATTTCTAACACTATGCAAATTGATTTTTACAGAAGAAATCATATTCAATGAATATGGCCTCCATTTTATAAGATGCAAATGAAATTTTAAAATTATTACTTAATTAAAATGACGAACATATATAAAGTGAACTATGGAAGCTGGAAATAAGTGATTTTTTATCAAAATAGAGTTAGAATGCTTGTAATTTGATTTCCTATATTTTGTTTTATGTCCATTTATTTTCACATGTTGCTATTTTATTATGTTGTACATCAAACTATTGATGATTAACCCCTGCGTTAATGGGCTGCTGGCTCTGTACAGAATAGACATTGGATGACACATGTATTCTATTGATTAGACATTTGCAGGCATTGTACATTAACCACTGTTTTCCTATTATAATTGAATGCAAGGTTCCATTTAGCAGCAAATCTTTTTATATCATGTTGTTATGTGAATGATGTGAAAGGACATGGTAAGTAGAGAAAAACATAATTAATTTTTTGTAATTAACATCAATTAGATAAATGAAAGAAAATCACGGTAAAAATATGCAAGGGGTTTGAAATATATATAAAAGCATTATTTACAAACGATTAGAATAAATATTATACAATTGCAATCCTGGTTTTATCTTCATTCACCATTACATCATAGACTTGTGTAGACAACACCACATCCGGCTACCACATAAATTGATTACCACATGTGGCCCATTGTGTTCATTGTATGTATACCGTATGGTAGCCTGTCAAAAGCTATATATTGCTTCTTTGTTTAAGTTCTTTCATTTTACTTAACAAATCAACAAAGAAACACATAGCTGACATTATCAACTGGAATGTTAACATGTTGAATAATTTGGATATTTTGAATTGTAAAATGTTCTGTAGCTTGTAAACTTTGGCATAGAGCGCGAAAAAATGTACATTTGAGGAAAACAACTTCACAGGGTTTGAAACACGTGTCTGTCAGCATGTTTACTTGTGTCTATAGCAGGTTCAAGGAGCATTTGTTTGACTATATTCAAAATTACAAATTTAAAGCATATACATCGAGTTGCCATGCAAATGGTGGTTGTAAATTACTAGACTAGCTTTGAGAAAAAATGTTAAAACAGCATTCTTACTGTGTTCAGATGACACTATAGCATTGAATAATAGGACTGTGGATTGTGAAGGCAATCAGATGCGATCTGCGATTCGGGCCTAAATGATTCACAGATCCAACCATCAATTTCTAGTCATATAAGAAACAGAATCAACGTGTGGTATAAACAAATTGTTAATCAACACCGGCATCATTTATTTGATACCCTGAGAGTTGAATAACACTGGCTATTATGGTAGAAATGATGATATACAATCACCATACATGTTGATATACAATCACCATACATGTTTATATACAATCACCGTACATGTTTATATACAATCACCATACATGTTGATATACAATCACCGTACATCTTGGTATACAATCACCATACATGATGGTATACAATCACCGTACATGATGATATACAATCACCGTACATGTTGTTATACAATCACCATACATGATGATATACAATCACCATACATGTTGATATACATTCACCGTACATGATGA
>SAYR01065643.1:1461-12042 GCA_004382745.1 Argopecten irradians irradians | reverse complement strand
AACAAAAGTAACATTTCTTTAATAATAAATTATATCAATAGGTAAAATTAATAACAATATAAACAATTTAACAAAGATGTTTTTTTATTGAAAAATATAGAATTGATATCATTTATCTCACGACCAGCAGAACGATAGATTCCGAGTCCATAAACCATTGGATCAACAGAAACCGCATATGAACACCTAGTTGAAAATAAAAAAAATACCGTATAACAAATATGTATCCACAACATAAAATGAAAAAAAATTAACTTGGTAATTGAACCCAGATGTAATTAGCTTTGTCTCCAGTAGTAACCAATGTCATTATCCATTCATCTGTTGTTAAGAATACAATCCTCATTTACTGAATTCTTCAATTTTTAATGACATGTAATAAAGTGTATTACACAATTGTGTCATTGATGTTAATTTAAAAAAAAAAAGATTTTATCAGATACATGTATTATTTGTAATATGTAGTATGTTAAAATAGTGTAATAATTATATAAGTCGCAAGTCACTCGATATAAAATCATACAATATGCATTTAGGTTAATGCATTATTAATGTAATAAAAGGAGAAATAATCTGTTCTCAATGGATGATTTAATGAAAAAAATTAATAATGTGAGATATTATTACAGATTATATTCACTCATAAAAGAAATTATCTGATGAATACCCATGACGCATCCCACATCTATGATTTAATGCCAATAAGTTGAAATAAAATAGGTGTATACAAACCATGGCTGGTTTGTCAAAACCGATCCTCTTGAATTACCTTCTTGTTTCCTTTGATCAGCAATCCCTGAAAAATCTGGGATGTTACCCCCTTCTCCATAGAAGAAAAGATGACATTATCAGTGTGCCATCAAAGGGTCCAAAACTGTAATGGGATAATGTCCTCGAACAAAATCCCAAAGGCAGGAATCACTGTCATTGTTTTCCAACGCAGATATTTCAAAAAAAATACTAGAAGACTCTGTAGTTTTTCTCTATAAAATAATATAGTATCCTACAGCAGACAGCAGAGCAAGGTGAAACGGATGACGCGTGGTTACCACGTGACTGGCTAGCTCATTAAAAGTTTCTCAGCCGCAGCCAGCATTTACTCTTACAGCCCTTAAAGTAGATAAACAGCTTTGCGGAGTGCTGTCTGAAACGGTGTCAGCCAACATTGATGGGGTCAAACATCAGAAAATTTATAAAAAGGTTTTTGTGTCACAAACCCTTTAGAATGAAATCACTGAGTACACTGAATTAAACTTGAACCGCGAATCTTCCTGTTTCATCTCCTAACTTTAGCATGGACTCGTAACATTATCATCAACGTGAACCATTCATCTCATTAAATTAGTTCCAAATTCTGCATTAAAGAGATGATATTTGACACCTGTGCCTTTCTTCCTATGGACGACATTTAGCAAACTGATTGCAAATATCTCAATATTTAGAATTTAGGAGAATGCATACAATATACATGTATGTATTTAACTTGTATGATGTATATCAAAAGTCAGTGAATCTAGCATGCATGTGTATTTGGTTTTGAAAGATTTGCGGAAATCTTACAATTTCGATTGATTATTTGCAGGCTGAAAAAGGACCAACTCGTAGCCACCATGGTTGATGAAGCCCATCACACACCTATGTATTAAGGCAAGTCCAATTAAAATGATAATTCTATTATGAGCTGTAGTAGAATGATTATGAGACAGTTTTTTTTAGCTTTTAAATAACAGGCATTTCTTAAGGAAATTCTTTGACTTCTTTATTGAAAGCGTTGTAAATCGGGCTCATGCTACCTATTTCATTATTAAACAAATCAAATCTGGCTAGTTGCTAGAATAATTCATCCAAATTTCCGGCAAAAAATGCCTAAGTTTTTCTTCACACTCCCAATTCAATTAAGCGGACACGTTGCTTCAAATATTGTTTTTTTTTCCAGTCACATTACTTTCATAGACAAGTCTAAACGTTTGAATTAATCATTACTGTCCATTTATTTTTAATGTTGAAGGGATGTAAAGCAAACAATATGCACGGCGGAGTATGGTTTATTCTATGTAGTGAGCAGTAGTAGAATGATTTGAGACAGTTTTTTTCTGCTTTTAAATAACAGATTTCTTAAGGAATTCTTGACTTCCTTTTAGTTTGAAAAGCCGTTTTGTAAACTGGGTCAATGCTAACCTATTTTCATTATTAACAAATCATCTGGCTTAGTTGCTAAGAATAAATTCATCCAAAAATCGCAAAAAATGCCTAAAGTTTTTACTTCACACTCCCAATATCCAATTAAGCGGACACGGTGCCTTCAAAATATTGTTTTTTTTCAGTCACATTACTTTCATAAGCAATCTAAAACAGTTGAATTAATCATTACTGCTACCATTTATGTTTTTAATTGCTTGAAGGGATGTTAAAAGGCAACAATATGCACCGGCGGAGTATGGTTAATGAATAGATCGGAGCTTTTTGTATGTGTGTACTTATTCAATGATGTATAAAATACAATATTTAGATGCTTATATGTAATTGTAATTTTTCATAATGAAATGTTGTGAATGCACAATTTGCAAAATGAAATTTTTAATTTGCTTAAAGAGAAAAAAAAAATTCACTATCGCAACTTTGCTAAGACAAACTGGAAAGTTAGATGTGAGCCAATAGAAATTAAGGGAAATATCTTCAGTTTGAACTGTAAAAAGTTGTGTACTAGTAGTGTTTTTCTTGGGGAATTTTAAGTTAAGGGAATTCGTAAAAGTTGAGAAAATGTTTCAGTGAAAATGTTAAACTTAAAGCCTAAGGTCTGACCATGCCAGTGAATGTTTGTTTTTGAAATTTGACATAGATAGCTATACACAATGGTATGGATAACAAATCTTAAAATCTAGATGAATTATTGTTTAAACACTTCAAACTAATTGCTAGTTCTTAAATGCCATTGAAATGCCATGAAGGATTACAAATTTAAAGTATTCTTGGTGCTAATTAGATTAAACATTAAGGATACATGTTATCCTGGAGTTCATATGGACTCAAAAATAGATAGTGTTGAGTTTCAAACAAAGATTATTATGTGAATTTCATGGTATTAACAGAAGCTCTCTTCTTGAACTGTAATTTTGAATTTCATGGTATTAACAGAACAGGGTTGGGGTAATTAAAAATGTAATTGTAATTAATTGCAATTAATTACATTTTTTCAAGTAAATTTTGAAAGTAATTGTAATTTAAAGAATATTTCAATTACAAGTAATTGTACATTGTAATTAATTACATATAAAAATGTGTAATTAACAATATACTATTTCAATTACTTTTTCAATTACATTTTATATATTTACTAATGTCTTAAATAATTACCCAAGAATTAATGAATAGCATGACATTTATTTGGCTATGTAGAAATTTAAAACAGGTACATATGTGAGACAGTAACCATAGTATAACAGTATAGTAAAGGTACCCTGTAGTATTTTTACCCCTCAAGCAAATATACAAGTTTGAAGTTGTGAGAACACAAAAGCCTGTGATTACAACTCACAAAGGTCTTGCTCTATACTAACACCTGTGATCACCTAATTTAGCAAATCTAGATGAAGGCAAAAATATATAGATAGTTCAGATTTGTCTTCGATGCCCCTGCCAAGAAAAATATAATAACAGAAGACTTTTTTCAGTTTCTTCCCACTATAAAAAACACTGTTACGAAAGACACACAACTTGAGGTCTTAAATCCACGATGAATTGTAGTATCTACATTAGTGAAGTTTGCACAGAGAAATATTGTGACCCATTAAAAGTTCTGGAAAGACTAATATTCTTGCACGATTTCTAAATTTTTTTACTAGCAAGTACTTAGTAAGCTATACCAGCCATTCAGCTCCAGTATAGAGAGATTGTTTAGTTGTTAAATCTTCTGAAGTATTCCGACCAGAACCAGATACAGCTGTCTGATGATTGATTTGAGATTGCTAATTGATGATTTAAAATGCAATAAAAAATATGAATACCTTGTACATAAAGCTGACGACGCATTTGGACAATATTACTGCTAGGTATCCAATAAAAATGTACATTGTAAAAACAAATTCACCCTTGAACCAATACTCAATTGTACCTTGCGGTTCTATTGTGAAGTGAACCATCGATTTCTATCAGAATTTACTAATATCGACTTATTTATATCCTGTGTAACTGCCTTACAGTGTATGATTAACAATGTGTGTATATGCAATGACGTATATCTCACTTATAAATCCTGGTATAAACATATAAAAACATAGTTTAAGAAAATGTAATGTGTAATTGTAATAATTACTTTTTGAATGTAATTGTTAATTGTAATTAAATTACATTTACAAAACTGAGTAATTGTAATTGATAATTGTAATTGGTTTTGCCACAGTAATTGTAATTTAATTAATTACATTTGCATGTTAATTGACCCCCAATCCTGTAACAGAAGCTCTCTTCTTGAAACTGTATTTTGAAATAGGTTTTGTTCTATTACAAGCTGTTCTCATTTAGCTTGGACTACAAAAGCTAGAGCCTCACCCCTAATACCCTGAGGGATACCACCGCAAGGTCCTCCTCAGCAAGCAAGGACTACAAGAAAATTGCGTCCACCATGGGCGAGGAGAGGCACTAAACATCAGATGGTGTTAAGGACATTATCCTGATTAACAATCAATTTATCAGCCAGGATTTTAAACATGTTCTGTGTGAGGCGGAGTTGGATTGTGCATCTGTTGGTGTATAGTGGTCCTCACATGGTATTTATATAGTGACTTGGATGTACTAGAGGTGTATGTGTCTGTTTCTACTGGCCTTGAATTTTTGATTTAATTCCTATTCAAGTTTCGAAAAATAGCTTAGAATTTGAGATAAAGTTTGTTTGTTACAATATTTTGCTTATTAGTTTTGTCTACCATAAACCAATTAATTGTATCTAACGTCTGTTTGGAGAAGCATTCTTGACTCGTCTTAAGCTTCTTATTCATCCCCAATTTCTGACTTGTTTCGCAATGCTCAGAAACCATTTATACACATAGAGGTATAACCTGCCAAACTGACATTGATTCATGAGTTTCAAGAGTGTCTATTTCCAGAGTAGTATGTGGCATTTGCCTTCTTAATTTTACAATATAAATAAAAAAATTTAAAAAACACATATTTTTAATATCCCTGAGCCTGTCTATATCAACCAAATTACGGTGGTCCCAGCGAATTTCCTGTTTAAAACAAGTTCTTTGACTGTATATGTTTAAGAGGAGAAAACAAGAAGCCTTGACCATCTATGTATTAAACTTTAATCAGCCCTACGGCACTAGAATTACAAAAGAAAATAGTTGTTACATTACCTCGTGTTGATCCGTGCTTATAGACCTGATTGCCTAGTCTCTTCAAGGTCCATATGAAGTTCTTTTGGGTAATGAAAGTGATCTCTTTTCGATTTAGATAAAGGTCAAAGCCATGCCTCGGGTCTTAAAACAAACATGGTTTACGGACTTTGGCTTTTGCGAAGAAGTTCAATACTAGTAAGGTCCTGATGAATAGTCATGTTCCATCCATAACCTTTTCATATCGAATCGACTTCTCAATAACCAAAAGGTCCAGGGTACTCATATAAGGCTTGTAGCATGCTTAGGATGAATGGCTTACTATGTTTGTTTAATGAATGATGCTTGACATATTCATTCAAGTTCACAGGGGTTAAAAGGGTTAAAATCTTGGAAAATGACTTTCTTGTCCGAAAATTTGAAACCTGTGACTGCTGTAATAAAAGGGTTCACCCTTATTTTGCTAAGGAGCCTATTTACCTGATATTGACCTGTGTACCTTGCTAGGATGATAGGCCTTACCAAGTTTGTTGGATCGAATTAAAATCTTGATTTCATTCAAAGTCATGGTTCAAGAAAGGCTTAAATCTTTAATAAAAAAAAATGTCAATAGCTAAATAGACCTAACTATTGACACTTGTATGTAGGATGAAGGTGTTACCAGTTCAAGGTCATAAGCTTAAAGTGAACAGTCGGGCAAGGGATGGCTAAAGTCGGTTAAAAATGGTGTGAATGTATCCAATAAAATTCTTTATGAAATGCGAAAAAATATAAATCTTCTCGTCAAAATTCTGTCTGGCGTAACGAAGAAATTCAATTTAAAGTATGGAAATTCTAAAACTCCTCCGGCTCATATGCCGTGGTTACATTTCCAACGCAGCCTCGCTTTCAATGCTTTTCAACTTTTCTTTACTTTAATGGTCAGCACTGGAAACTAAGCCAAGAACTTGACCGTCCGTATTAATATGTGAAAACTTTTGGAAGCCAACGAACGCATTTTAGGCTAGGTTTTCTTTGCCGACGATTCACTTTAAGGAAAAATTGGCTAAAATCATTTAACAACTTAATCATTTTGTCAATAACTGGTGAAACACATAGAGACCTGATATTGGGCATATGAAGTCTACAAAGTTGATGTTCAAAATGAATGACCATGACCCTTATTTAGGTCACAATTGCAGAAGGATAACTCTTTTGAAAACAACTTTTTGTCAATAACTATAAAAGGTCAAGAAATGCATATTGGGCTGTAACATGATGGATGAAGTCTACAAGTTTGTCAAAGATGAAGACCTTCAATTCAAAGTTCAAAAGCGCCAAAAAGGCTCTAAAAACTTTATGCAATATTTATATACATTACATCTCGATATAATTATACGTATTTATACGACTATACAGCCAGATACTATTACTGATATTATGCAATTATCTATTTAATAATATGTACTGTAGCATTCGTATAAGTAATTAAGTAGCAGGCAATGGTGATGATAAATTGTCCTTCAGTTGTTACAAGCAAACACACATTTGAAACACGCACATTCCTTGTATATTGTTTACTAAAAAACAGGGCTGAGTAATTTTAACATAAATGTACAATTAATACCATTATCAGGTCAGAGATAATAGGTCACCTTTTCAAACATGATTAAATTGACCCTGAAGTAATTTAATGCCTCCATATAAAACCCCATTCACACAAATGATGATTTTCTGTCAGCTCAGACTTGACACTTATGTAATGCAACCATGTATTTTGAATACCCTTCTTCTTTAGAAAGCGAAAGAACTTGTTTTAAAAAACTTATTTTATTTTAACTTATCTTATTTCTGTGATTGTTATAGCAGCCATAAGCAGCACATTGCACCACACTGAATTTATAATGACAGCCTGTAATTATTTCATGTGAAACACAGGATAAGATATAACTGTAAGTTTAGGTGTATAGCTCTATTAGTGTCTGTCTCATCAGCAGCAGTGAGCCAGTCGGTGAACCAGTGACGTGTGCTGGCTGACAGCCTCGTTATCGCAGTAAATTTTTGCATATCGGTCAGCTGCCCAGATGGCCCTATGTATAGCCTGGTATCTCAGTGTGTGTATTTGCCATCCCCATGGAGTGGGCTATTTCGGTGAATTTAAAGGGGGCCTAATCTATAGACAACTTATCACTTTTTGTGTCACAAACCCTTTAAGTGCTGAAAATAACACTTCTGTTGTTTCATTCGTATATGATTGTTCATATGTATTTGAGGAAAAAGACACAAAAGAAGATTTCAAGGCCATTATAAACATTAACCAAAAATGATCATGCCTGCACATGTATTTACGGAATTCATGATCTGAGTGAGAAGCCCGAAGTAGCGTATTTGTTAAGTTAGCGAGATACAAACAACATGTTTCATTTCGAACATTAGGCTAAAAAAATGTGATTGTTTTGTATGTTTATTGGAGTCAAGAGATGCATAATTATACCCAAAAATATATAGCATTTATTCATATCAGTTAATAGCTCATATCAATTAATAGCGGGACAGAATTTGCTGTATTATAACGGCATGAACAGTGTACTTTATCCGTCTCAGATGGTATTTAAATTCCAGAGTTGAAATGTTACTGGATGCAATCCTTAGACTGAAACCATACAAAGTACGAGTTAAGTCAAAAATGAATTTAATGCACTAAGCCTAAAACAGAAATAGGTACAGAATAAAGTTTAGCGCAGAGATATACTTACATGACATCAGAACTGAAGAACAAGGACCTAGCCATGTACCATACACACACAACACATCCTCCAAGAGTTACCAGATGGATTGGCAGCAGCTGAAAATCACAACAAAACAATAAATAAACAAACAAGAATTACACATAATTATTTGTTGTGTCTAGATCACGTTGTTATGTCAGGGAGGCCTAATCGCCGCTGAGAAGCTAAGGAGAGGAAGGAGCAGTAGTCTTTATCATTTTAATTTTACTATTGCATGTGTTTATCATATAAAAAAAATGTTTTTGTTCATATTCTAATTGAAGATTATAAGAATTGTTGATTTATTTCAATTTATTTTTGATCACGGAAATGAAAAAGTTCACTGACTAAAGTTTGGTCACGGTGATTCAGATTTGGTTTATTAGTCATACATGTTACAGTCACGTCAAAACAGTGGGTTAGCAGACTGGATAATACGATGTTACACAAGAGTTGTTGATTTATTTTAATTTTCTATCACAGAAATGAAAAAGTTCATTGACTAAAGTTTGGTCATTTCACTCCATGGCGATCCAGATTTGGTTGATTAGTCGTACATGTGAAGGTCACGTCAAAACAGCAGGTTAGCAGGCTGGATTTAAGCGATGTTAGTGTTGCCTTCAATTCAAGTGATTAATTGATTTGAAATCAATTAAAATGTGACCGAATAATCGATTACAAAAATTACTAATCGTTTCAGCTGTAATAGGTGCCGGGTTTTTTGGTGAGGGAAAGCAGGAATATCAGTTGAAAAACCAACAAGCAGTCAGTACCTGGCAACTGCCCTGCATGGAATTTGAACTCACAACCTTGAAGTGGAAGGATTGTGGTAAAATGTCTGGACATCTTACCGCCGTATTCTGATAAATGCTACCTTCATTTAGTAATTTCAATGGTTATATGGCACTTGGGGAATCCTTTCAATAGTTAATGGCATTTATTTTTAGAAAGGTACAAGTTACATACATGTATCGTACATTGTCCATTAACAATAATAATTAAATATTGGTTCTTCATTTTGCTTCTCCAAATTTGAATGGCATGGTCCCAATCCCTTGACCGTTAACTGTTTGATATCCTCGTGTACAGTGTTTTATTTTTATTGAAAGATTCGGCTATACTATGGTGTAGCCCGAGATACTCTGGCCCTTACACCAGACTTGGACATTATGACAGATAGATGTCTGGTTAGGGCCAGAGCGCAGTAGTACTCGAAAACCTGGAATAAGCCGACACCGTTTGGTATCGGGCCAGGTACTCTCCGATTCAGACAACTTACAAAATATTACCACCGAGAATCGCCACTTACCTTGGTCTTTTCAACAAATGAATAATTTATCTTCTCATAGCCATCCATTTCATCACGCATGCACGTTCTATTGTGTCAACACAGTAGTTTCTGTTCCGCAACTTTAAATTCCCCTCGTTGTCGTCGCTATTTTCTCGTAGTATGCAAATCATCTTTAATCTCGACGGATTGCGATATTTGGGTAGATATGATATTCATTTGTTGTATAGACTAAGGTTAGTGGTGCTTCTCGGTGGTCAGTCTGAATCGGAGAGTACCTGGCCCGATACCAAACGGTGTCGGCTTATTCCAGGTTTTCGAGTACTACTGCGCTCTGGCCCTAACCAGACATCTATCTGTCATAATGTCCAAGTCTGGTGTAAGGGCCAGAGTATCTCGGGCTACACCATAGTATAGCCGAATCTTTCAATAAAAATAAAACACTGTACACGAGGATATCAAACAGTTAACGGTCAAGGGATTGGGACCATGCCATTCAAATTTGGAGAAGCAAAATGAAGAACCAATATTTAATTATTATTGTTAATGGACAATGTACGATACATGTATGTAACTTGTACCTTTCTAAAAATAAATGCCATTAACTATTGAAAGGATTCCCCAAGTGCCATATAACCATTGAAATTACTAAATGAAGGTAGCATTTATCAGAATACGGCGGTAAGATGTCCAGACATTTTACCACAATCCTTCCACTTCAAGGTTGTGAGTTCAAATTCCATGCAGGGCAGTTGCCAGGTACTGACTGCTTGTTGGTTTTTCAACTGATATTCCTGCTTTCCCTCACCAAAAAACCCGGCACCTATTACAGCTGAAACGATTAGTAATTTTTGTAATCGATTATTCGGTCACATTTTAATTGATTTCAAATCAATTAATCACTTGAATTGAAGGCAACACTAACATCGCTTAAATCCAGCCTGCTAACCTGCTGTTTTGACGTGACCTTCACATGTACGACTAATCAACCAAATCTGGATCGCCATGGAGTGAAATGACCAAACTTTAGTCAATGAACTTTTTCATTTCTGTGATAGAAAATTAAAATAAATCAACAACTCTTGTGTAACATCGTATTATCCAGTCTGCTAACCCACTGTTTTGACGTGACTGTAACATGTATGACTAATAAACCAAATCTGAATCACCGTGACCAAACTTTAGTCAGTGAACTTTTTCATTTCCGTGATCA